>BQKN01000999.1:30710-65829 GCA_022839385.1 Asparagus kiusianus
GGACCGGTCGACCGCCGAACTGTCAGAACTCTTCTAACGGCTAGTTTATACAGCTGTTTTTAAATTTGTTTTTTGGTCTTTTACTTATGTTTTTGCTGTTGTATTTGGGTGCTATATATACCCCATTGCTGCTCTCATTTCATACAACCAAGAAATCCAAGTTTTGTGTTTAACAAAACCATAAGTGTGTTTAAGAGCTGTTTAAAGTTGATTTCATCAATCTGTTTTCAAGAGAAGTTTTTCCTACAACAAGAAGTGGCTTTCAAATCCTATTGGGATCATCATCTACTGTTCTTCTTGTTTGAGAAGTTTTCTAAACTCTTATATAGCTTGTTATTTTATTTTCATTTCATTTAGCTATATTTACTGAGTTTCATTCACTGTTATCACACACACTTATTGAGCTTGATATTTTCATACCATATAGTGTGGGTTGTGGGATGTGATTTTGTGAGTGTGAGCTTCATTGTGTTCTCACTTATTATTTAAGAACAAATCATTGTATTTAACTTTTATTTGTGAGAATCACTTGTAATACACTTGTACACCGAGGGAAATGTGAGGCGAGAGACGGGGTCGAATCCAATAGGAGTGGCGTCGGTTAACGAACCTAGGGAGAGGTTGTAACCGAGCACTTGAGGAGGAGGACACGGGCTAGGTTCCTACACTTAGTGTGTAAAGTGTGATTGCATAGTGTTTGTTGTGTGAGAGTTTTTGGTGAACTTGTAAACCGAGTGTGTAGAAGTTCCGGCTTCCAAACTGGATTGTGATAATGGATATCTCCTCGAGGTGAGGAGCGGGGACGTAGGTCGTGGTGACAGAACCTCGTAAACACATCGTGTGTTTGTGTTTTGTTTGTCTCATATTTTATTTGTGCATATTCTTATTGTTCTTTCTCATATCTATCTCTTGCAAGAACTTATTGTTCAATATAATTTTAATTGGCAATTAATTAGGATTAGATTAGCATAAGACCCTAATCACCCCCCCACTAGGGTCTAACAGAATAATGGGTGCATGTGTGTGTACATGTGATGAAGAAACTTGATGAGATGCACAAGGAGCATTGATATTTTTATGTTTGTGTGAATCGTAGCAAAATTTAGCTAAATGGCATTTACGACCACAAATAGAGCACTTGTAAACTTTGATATATATTTGTGTATAATGAGTAGATAATGACTTGTTTGTACTAGACTTGGCACATATATTCATAAGCTTCTTATGAGTATTAATGCATGTTTTCAAAGTTGAATCTCAAGATGAAATACGATTATTCATAAGATTCAAATCTTTATTATTAGGCACATATGCATTTTTATTAGAAGTAGAATATAAATAGTCATTTATAAAAGAAGCAGTATCATTTTTTATATTCTCAACTTCTAACTTGGCATTATCTATTTCATGAGTTAAGCTAGAAATGGATGAAGTCAATTTTTTATTTTTCAAATTTAACATATCATTGTTTTCTCTAAGCAATGTATTTTCTTTTACAATGACATCAAATTTGGAACCTAGCAACTCATGATCGGATTCGAAATTAACATGCTTGCTTTGTAAATCAATAAAATTTTTATGCAATTTGTTATAGGCATGCAATAAATTTTCACTAGCGCAGGCAAGTTCTTCACTAGATAAATCATTATCGGGTTCGGAACCGCATACCATACTAGGGCTAATGCCTAGTGGCCATCTGCATGAAGAAGCTCCAATATCACTTGAAGAAGAATACTCCAAACTATATCGGATTTCCTCCAAGTTGCCTTGATGTGCTTCTATGAATTCCATAAATTGTAAGCACTATCAAAATGAACAAACTTGTTGGACTTAGATGAATCAAAAGCATTTAGCAAATATTCTAACAAAATATTGTTCATTATAAACATTTGATGATCATTTTTATTCCACTTGGATTTCTCCTTAGTGGGCACAATATAAATATCATCTATAATTTGCCATAAATTAGAATGTTTAGATCTAACAAATAGCTTAAATCTAACATACCATTGGGCATAAGGGAAATTATCTAATTTTGGAGCAATATTGATGGCATAACCTAAACTAGATGCACCGTGCATATCCGTAATGTATATATGCAAGCAAGATACAAAAATCAAAAATTGGATTAGCATAAAAAGATAACTTGGATCTTTAACTCAAGGCGATTAGATCTTAAATCAAAGAGCACCAAGCTCTGATACCAATTGTTAAACCCTAGAGGGGGTGATTAGGGTCTTATGCTAATCTAATCTGATTTTATGATAGTTAAAACTAATTATTAAGTTATCCTAACAAGTATGAAATAAACATAAACTAGATAGTGGGTTAAATAAACAATGAACAATACACAATGGCGAAATAAGATATGAATACGAAAATAACTACACCAATGCAATCACAAAAAAATGATATGTTCACAGAGTTCGGTCTCCACGACCTACATCTCCGTTCCTCACCTCGAGCAGATCTCCACTATCATAATCAAGTTTTCTACGCTTACCCGAATAATGTTTACACCTCACAATATGGTTTTCTAGTTCACCGAAAACTCTACAACTCACACACTTGCAAATACACTTCACACCCTCTAAATGTTGGCCTAGCCTATGTACTCCTCCTCAAGTACTCAGATACAACCTCTCCCTAGGTTCGTCAACTGACGCCACTCCTCTTGGATTCGACATCGTCTCTCACCACACACTCCTCTCGGTGTACAAATGTATTACAAAGTGAACCTCACACTAAAGCACAATTACAATAATTGTTTGTTCTCTAATATGGATGAGAATACAATAAAAGCTCACACTCAATTGTTACAACTCTCACTAACCCAAATATACTATGTATGAAAATACTATAAGCTCATGTGGGTGTGTGTGCAAACAATGAGAAAATAAAAAATAAACTCAAATTAATCTAGTAAATATGAATATAACAATTAAAACATAAACAAGCTAGATATTTGAGTTTAGAAACACTTCTCTAAATACAAGAGAGAGAGAGATAGGAAGATTGAAAGCCCAAATCGAAATTGATCTCCTCTTGTGAAAACTTCTTCACACTTAAACAATCTTGAAACAAACCTTAAATGCACTTAAAAACTAATTAAACCTCTTTTAAAAACTTTCTTAAGTGCCCTCAGAAGTTAGAGGATATGGGATACATATAGGAGCCCTAAATAACTAAGAAAACCCATGTGAAAAGTCCAAAAAACTAAAAAACAACTCAGCCAAAAACTAGTTGTTACAGTGTTATGAGTCGACTCGGTACTGTTCATGAGTCGACTCATAAACTAGCCGCTACAAGCTAAAAAAATAGTTTTTGAGTCGACTTACACTGTTCATGAGTCTACTTATACTGTAGCATGTCGACTTACACTGTTCATGAGTCACTTATGACATGCATGACAGATTCTGGCAGTTATGGAATTTTGTGTAGCTATCATTATAAAATTAATTAAAAATAGTAAATCAACTTAAATAATTTTGAAACTTTGAGAAAATTTTCTAGATATATAGTTAAACATGTTAGAGAAAGAATTTCTAAAATATCGCTTCCCATTTAGGAGAAATAAATATTTTAACACAGATATCAGATTCTAAAAACTGCTGAGACACATGATTTTGTAAAATCAATTTAGCATAGTAAATCAACTCCAAAAATCTTGAATCTTTGTGAAAACTTTATAAACATGTAAATGAACATGTTAAAAAAATAATGTTTCAAATTTCACTTCCCAAAAATGAAAACTCATCATTTTATGTAAAACATGCACGAACATGAAACGCACAGTAAATCTCAACTTTAAACCTACTTTAAAATTATCAAATAAATTCTAAAAAATATAAGACTTTGGGGAACGTTTATAAATATGATATTGAACATGTTGAAAAGGTAATTTTGCAAATAGCATTCCCTATTTGTGAAATCTTATCATTTTGCAAAAACTCACAAATACATATATGTCTTGAAAACATATAAAATGATTTTATAGACTTAATGAAGGATGTATATAATGAACGTTAAGTCCATAAACCAATAAAGCCATATTTTATCAAAAACACTTATATTATAATAAAAAACTAGAAATATGAGTGTGTGTGTGTATAATTGAGCTTAGACTATTAAACACGCAAGTATAAACCTATACTACAAGCATAGCTTCATATCAATATCCGCCAACCTCCTTTTGATATCATCGTTGAGGTGCAATTCCATCCAACCTCCAACATATTGTTTGCCTAGAATAAATATAATACACAAATACTAGACAAACAATATTAGATGTAAATCGTTTGTAAATCATCATCAAAACAAGAAGGCTAACAAGATGCACGTAGGAGATTTGTGAATAGTCAGTTATCTAATAATATGAGCGTTGACTCTGTGTGAGATGTGGACTAGTGAGTTTTAGGATGATGGCTAGTACTTTACCCGGTTATTGTATGCTTATAGCTGTATGTTATCACGTTTAGTATAGGGTTACTTTTTGACTTATTAGATTTTTAGTTTCATATATCATTGTCTTTCCTATTAGTATTATTATTGTCATAGCATAGGTTGTTAGACCGTTTTATTTATTCATGTGAGATCTTGTCGTGTGTGATGCACACCTTGCCGTGTGCGATGCACGCTGACGTACACCTGTTTTCTTTGGTGTGCATCAGACTTAGGGGATGAATAGGTCTAGTTTGATGATGCAGCAGAGTTGGTATATGCCCAGCCGGAGTGTCCTTCCGATGGAGTGGAAGAACAGACTGAAGCCTATACTTGTTTTCTTTTCTATAGTAGCTGATGAACATTATAACTCTTTTATAGTATTTTTCTTTAGTTTGATGATGGATTTAGTTATGTTATCAGTATTTCCTTTTATTATAGACTATGTATTTTTTATTCCTAGTTGGATCGTTTTTGTAATAGGGGTATGTTTGACCCATATTTTTATGTCTGGGATGATTGACCATGGATGATATGTGTATTTCTTATTCTGGATTATCTTTATATTCTTGCTATTGTGATCAGGGACCTGTGATTGAAATTTATGTATTTGACGCTTAGCGTATTGGATTAAGAAGAAAGAAAGAAAATAAATGGTAGTGTATATTTCTTCTCAATCTAATACGTCTCGGGCTTGTTCACGTTTTGATTCCCTGGTATTTTAGGAAGCGGGGCATGACAGATATCAGCCGATATGCCTGGTGGAAAGAATGTTGCCTTGCTCTAGAGGTATGAACGTTCGAAATGGATGGTTAAATACCTTATCAGGGTCCACAAAATTCTATAGAACAAGGACCATTATCATCTTTACTGTTATTTCTGTTAAGTCTCATGTTTATGAGCCTACTACCTAATCTAGTTTTGATGATTAACAAACAATTCCTAACCATGTTTGTCAAGTGTTTATAGTTGATTGTTAGATATCGTACACAAAGATACTACGTTGGAGGTTTGATGGAATTATGCTTCAACGATAATATACAAAGGAGGTTGGCGGAATCAGAATGAAGCTTTGCATTTCAAGTCAAGATCCAATATCACTTCATCCACAACCAAGACGAGCATATCGAAGATCTCTTAGTTTGGATATATTGTTTCTAGTTTAGATCATATACTTTGTGTGTTTATGCTTAAAGCTTAAATATTAAACACACACGTTTTTGGTTTATCGCTTTCAAGTTAAATTAAATAAATATGAAACCAATAGTTATATTAATAAACATACATGCTAGTTTCATATTTATCATCTTTATTTAGAAAATAATGTGTTTATGGATTAAAGACTTATTTACACTATTTTATATCTTTCCTCAAGTCTATTAATCTATTAAAAAGTATTTCAAATCTTGTTTGGAGAAATTTCATCAAAAATCAAATTTTGACGATTACGTGTTCTTGAACAGTTTACAAAATAAATGAGTTTTTTACAAATGTGAAATGAAATTTGAGAAAATCTTTTTCTAATATGTTATATTACATATTTACAAACATTTTTCACAAATAGAAATTGATATTTTTGAAATTCTATCTCTACCATGTTTATCTAAATATTTAGAAAGTTTCCTCAAAATTTTATGATTTTTGGAGTTGATTTGCTATTTTTAATTAATTTTAGAAAGTCAGATACGCAAAAATTCTAGAATCTACCAAAACTGCCAACGCTCGACTTTATCAGTCAACTGATAATGTCATCAGTAGACTAATCAGTAGTTTTCAGCCTATAACGGCTAGTTTTTCTATTTTTATTTTTTTATTAGTTTTTTGGCTGATTTGAGAGGCTATAAAAAGCCCTCTTCTCTCATTTTTATCTTATGGATGTTTAAGTGAGTTTTTAAAGAGTTTGTTTTATGAGTTTAAAGTGTGTTTTTGGTCGATGCAAAAGAGTTTACAAGGAGGAGAATCGAAATTTCATCTCTGAGGAGTTTTTTCTCAAAGCTTCATTCCTCACTTGTTTAGAGAAGTTTTTCAAAACTCATTTATCTAGCTTGCTTTCATTTTGATTCTTATATATATCTGTTAGATTAATTTGAGTTTAATTTTATTTTTACTCATTATTTCACAAAAATCCCTTAAGCTTGAGTATTTTCACATATAGTATAATTATTGGGTTGTGAGGTTGTGACATTGAGAGTGAGCTTACATTTCGTTCCCATCCATTGTAGAGAACAAAATATTTATTGGAGCTTATCATTGTGAGATTACACTGTAATACACAATGACACCGAGAGGAGTGGTTGGTGAGAGACGGGGTCAATTCCAAGAGGAGTGGTATTGGTAGTAAATCCTAGGGAGAGGTGGTAATCCAAGCACTTGAGGAAGGTGACACGGCTAGGCCAATACTTAGAGGGTGTGTTGTGTGATTGCTTTGTGAGAGTTGCAAACGTTTATCGGTGAGCGTTGAAAAACTAATTGTGTAGTTTGATTTGAGATAGTAGAGATTCTCCTCGAGGGTGAGGAGCGGAGACGTAGGTCGAGTGTGACCGAACTTCATGATCATATTATGTGTTTACGTTTGCTCTTGGCGTATTTCCTTTTTTTGTTCTCATTACTCAATCTCATACTCATTTTTTATATCGCCTACTATCTCATTTCATATCCTAGTTCATATAACAAGTTGCATTTCATACTTACTAGGAAAATTATTAATAAGTTTTTAATTTGGTAATAATATCGGATTAGATTAGCAAATACCCTATTCACCCCCCCCCCTCTCTAGGGTAATTTTATTTGGTATCACAGCTTAGTGCTCTTGATTTGTGGCTACCACCTAGAGTCAAGGATCCAAGTTTTAATATCTTTCTAATCTAGTTTTGAGATTATTTTTGATTGTATATTTATCACAAACATGCATGGTGCACCTAGTTTAGGCTATGATATTAATGTTTCTCCTAAATTCAATGATTTATCCTATGCTCAATGGTGTTTTAGATTTAAAATATTTATTAGATTTAAAAATATTGAATTGTGGGAAGTCATTGATCATGCTTATGTTGTGCCCACTTTGGAGAAATCCAAGTGGAGCAATTATGATAAGAAGATGTTTACTATGAATAAGTTAGTGTTAGAATTTATACTGAATATTATTCATTCATTCACTTCTAACAAACTTGTTTTTTTATAGTGCCTATTTATTATGGAAACATAAAGAGGCACATTAAGGCAACTTGGAGGAAATCCGACATGTTCTGGAGGATTCTACTTCAAGTTAGAACGGAACTTCATTGTGCACAAGGTCACTAGGCGATAGCCCTAGTGAGGTATGTGAGTCCGATACCGATAATGATTTATCTATTGATAAACTCGCTTGTGCATATGAAAAATTAATAAAAGCCTATAATAAATTGCATCATATTTTTAAAAACTTGCAAAGCAAGCATATAGAGTCAAAATTTGATCATGATATGCTAGCCTCTAAATTTGATACTATTGCTAAAGAAAATATGATCCTAAAAGAAAATAATAAAAAATTAAAATTGGATCATAATGCCTTAATCTCAAATGTTGCTAGCATAACTCATGAGAAAAATGATGCCTTGTTAGAAGTAGAAATAATTAGGAATGAATTTAATTCTTTTAAAATTAATCATGATTGTTCTACTTCTATTACCAATGCATATGTGCCTAATGATGAGTTGAGTAGTATTAAAAATTGTATTTTATCTTTAGATTCAACTCTAAAAACATGCATTGATAATTATAAGAAACTTATGGAGTTGTATGCAAAGTCACGTGTTAATTCTTTGAAATCAAACACTCACTATGCACATATGTATGGCAAAATTTACAAGTGTACCATTTGCGGACGTAAAGGCCATATTGCTAAATTTTGCTATGATGCACAACAAATCACTAATATAAATATTATTACTCCTAGTGCATCCCATCAAATTTCCTCGTCAAATACACATGTACATACACATGCACCTAATGTTCATCATAAGCATGTAAATGTGTATAAATGTGATTATTGTGGTAGATTTGGTCATTTGGCCAAATATTGCTTTGATTTAAAAAGATTTTCACATTTACAAAAGGATTTAAAAAGACCATCTATATTTACAAATATTTCCCGTACACACTCATATTGTCATCATAAAAAATGCACACATTCCATTGTTCTTATTACAATAGGAAGGGTCATTTACGTGATTATTGCTATGACCGGATACGTGCACTACATGCGCCCAAATGGGATCACAAACCTAGGGTTTTGGATTTTATTGATAGGGGTTATATCCCTAAACTCTTCGGTACCAAGAGTGTTTGGGCACCAAAATATTTTTAATTTCAAAGAACAATTTTTTCTTTGTTGCTTTATTTCATGATAACTTTTCTTTTGTACATGTATTTTTTCATATTTTATGTTTTTGGATTATAGACTAAACAATATTATTTACATAGTTTCCAATGTCTATTAATCCATTGAAAAGGATTCCAAATTTTTGTTAAAATCATTTTGTCAAAATCAAGTATTTTAAACGAACTCGTATTTTTGAGATTTTACAAAATGATAGGTTTTCACAACGGGAAATGGTATTTAAAATTTTCTTTTCTAACATATTCATTTTTATCAGAATAATCATTTACCCAAATTTTATAATTTTTGGAATTTATTTGTTATTTTTAAACCAAGTTCAAAGTTCATTTTCTCTATTCAGAAAAATCATTGTGCATGTTATCAGTCAACTGATAAGGCCATCAGTCGTCTAACAAAATTGTTTGGATTCAACATTTGTTTCTTCTTAGTCGATTAATCCTCATCAGTCAACCGAAGAAACTCATCAGTCGACCGATGGACTCCATCAGTTCACCGATAAGCTTTTTAGCAGTTGCAACGGTCAGCTCATCCGTCGACCGATGAACCCATCAGTTGACCGACGGCTATTTTTTTGCTTCCTGATTTTCAGAGATTGTGTTGATTTTGTAGGATTTGTTTGGTTTTATTAGTTTTGGGGGTTTTGTTTTGAGAGCCTATATATATCTCTTAGCCTCAACATGTTGTATAATCTAAGAAAAGTTTAAAACAAAGTTTGCAAGTTTTTTTAAATATTTTATGAATCAAGTATGTTTTTGATATTATTGTTCTTTTTAAAATTCTTAATCATGGTTCATGTTTGTATATTTATGTGATTTTTCACATTTTCATGGTTTTCATTATTTGTTTGAAAATATCTGTTCATGATTTATAATTTTTAGCTTTCAAGATTTTCATTATTTCCATTTATTTGATTTCATATATAAATCTATATATTGTATTTATGTATTGACACACCTTTTTCAATAATAATATACCTATACATATTCTCAATCAATCATGGTCTATGTGTGATGCTTTATGAATTTTTGGATTTATAGATTAAACATTTGATTTTCATTTTTGGAATTATTTTTATTTTTGATATTTATCTTATTGATATATTTATGTTTAAGACCCTTGTAACACTTTGTCTTAATGATACATATATATGTGTTCTCTTGGTCTCTTTAAATATGAGCATGTTTTTATCTATGCTTACTCACATATTTGCCTTATTATTTTTATATATATGCATTTAGGCATTTTGATAGGGGGAGTAATTTTTCCTATTATGTTTATACTCACCCGTGCTTATATGTAGGGGGAGCTTTTGCTCTCTATTCTTATTTTTCCCCTATTTTGATCTTGACAAAGAGGGAGAAACATGTACATTGAGAGTATATTATTCTATTGGTTTTATGCATGAGGATTATAATTTGTATATTCATTTGATATCATGCATGCATTATATCTCTTTGTATAGATTGTTTATCATTATAAAAAAAGGGGGAGATTGTTAGGTCTCATGTTAATGAGACTACTATCTAATCAAATTTTTATGATTAACAAACAATTTCTAACAATGTTTATCGAGTGTTTACAATTGATTATTAGGTACCCTATACAAAGATACTACGTTAGAGGTTGGATGGAATTGTGCTTCAACGATAATATTCAAAGGAGGCTGGCAAAACCGGAATGACGCTTTGCATTTTAAGTCAAGATCCAATATCACATCATCCGCAACCAACACGAGCATATCGAAGATCCCTTAGCTTGCGTATATTATTTCTAGTTTTGACCTTATACTTTGTGTGTTTTTACTTAAAGCTCAAATATTACACACATACACATTTTCGGTTTATCGCTTTCAAATTAAATGAAATAAATATGAAACAAATAGTTTTATTTATAAACATACATGCTAGTTTCATATTTATCATCTTTATTTGGAAAATAATGTGTTTATGGATTAAATACTTATTTACACTATTTTATATCTTTCCTCAAGTCTATTAATCTATTAACAAGTATTTCAAAAACTTGTTTGGAAGAATTTCATCAAAAATCAAATTTTAACGATTTCGTGTTCTTGAACAGTTTACAAAATAATTGAGTTTTCACAAATGAAAAATGCAATATGAGAAATTATTTTTCTAACATGTTATATTACATGTTTAAAAACATTTTCCAAAATTCTATCATTTTTGGAGTTGATTTACTATGTCAAAATAATTTTACAAAATCAAGTGTTTTAGCAGTTTTTAGAATCTAGAATATCTGCCTTAAAATAATTATTTCTCACAAATAGGAAGTGCTATTTTAGAAATTCATTCTCTAACATGTTTATATAACTATTTGTAAATTTCCCTTAAATTTCATGGTTTTTGGAGTTTATTTTCTATTTTTAATTGATTTTAGAAAGTCAGATACGCAAACATTCTAGAATCTGCCAAAACTGCCAATGGTTGACTTTATCAGTCAAACATCATCAGTCGACTGATTAGGAGTTTTTAGCCTATAACAACTAGTTTTTCCAGTTTTGTTTTTTGTGGGTTTATTGGCTGGTTTGAGAGGCTATAAAAAGCTCTCATCTCTCATTTGTTTCTTATGGATGTTTAAGTGTGTTTTTAAAGAGTTTGTTTTAAGAGTTTAAAGTGTATTTTTTGTCTATGCAAAAGAGTTTACAAGGAGGATAATAGAAATTTCATCTTTGAAGAGTTTTTCCTCAAATCTTCATTCCTCACTTGTTTAGAGAAGTTTTTCTAAACTTATTTATCTAGCTTGCTTTCATTTTGATTCTTATATATATGTGCTGGATTGAGTTTAATTTTGTTTTTACTCATTGTTTCACATACACCCCTTGAGCTTGAGTATTTTCACATATAGTATAATTATTGGGTTGTGGGGTTGTGACATTGAGAGTGAGCTTACAATTCGTTCTCATTAATTATAGAGAACAAAACATTTATTTGAGCTTATCATTGTGAGATCATATTGTAATATATAAGGACACCGAGAGGAGTGGTTGGTGAGAGATGGGGTCAATTCCAAGAGAAGTGGTATTGGTAGTAAACCTTAGGGAGAGGTGGTAAATCTAAGCACTTAAGGAAGGTGACACGGGCTAGGCTAATACTTAGAGAGTGTGTTGTGTGATTGCATTGTGAGAGTTGTAAACATTTATCGGTGAGCGTTAAAAACTGATTGTGTAGTTTGATTTAAGATAGTGGAGATTCTCCTCGAGGGTAAGGAGCCGAAACGTAGGTCAAGGGTGACCAAACTCCATGATCATATTGTATGTTTACGTTTGCTCTTGGCGTATTTCCTTCTTTTTGTTCTCATTACTCATATCTCATACTCATTGTTTATATCGCCTACTATGTCATTTCATATCCTAGTTCATTTAACTTGTTGTATTTCATACTTACTAGGAAAATTATTAATAACTTTTTAATTTAGCAATAATATCGGATTAGATTAGCATATACCCTATTCGCCCCACCCCCTACCCCCCTCTAGGGTAATTTTAGTTTCCCCTCGCTTGACAACGTAAACCCTGGGGATGAGTTTGAAGATGGCATGAGCATTGAGCACTTCCCCTGCTTAAATAGTAGGTATTTTAAGTGGTTGGTGAACATTCAACCTGGTTACCTCGTCGCAAGGTTGAATGGTACGAAGTGCTACATCAAGCCCTGCTTGTCGTGCCGATTTGCTTATCAATTTAGCAACGATCAACTATACGTTAAGACTCCAAATCCGAGATTGCTACGAACAAGAAGCTTGGTCGATTAGGCTCGTGCTTGGTACCACTTTGTTGTCGGGGTTACAAGAGCTAGCTTCTCCCTTTCCCAACATAAGCTCAACTGTTATATGACGTTGAGGTTTTGCAAGTGGTATAGCAAAGTGAGCCTTCCTCCTCCTAACTTTTAGGAGAACAAAACTAGTTTGTTTTGGATTAGTTATCGGTACAAGGAATTCTCCAGGAAAGGTCCAAAGAGTAGAGCTTCCGGACTCTGAGAATTTCTTATGAAAGGTGTGACATATGAGGATTGGGAAGTTCCAGGTGAACACCCTACTCCTCAAAGGTAGGTCAATATCAATATCCAAGAGCCGACTGAACCTGTGATTCGCTAGGAGGCACCTGGTAGAGGATGGAAGAGAGGGAAGAGACCGTTGCACATCCCTCATCTGCCACCTACAAAGAAGTAGTGTTTGGCATCTCCTAAGCCTGAACCTGTGTCGAGAGGTTCTTCAAGGATTAGAGAGGAGTCTCCTGCAGTTTTAATGTAAGATCTGAGAATTGGTTCTTTAGGTGATATCTGCTTACATGTTCGTGACTTTTCATCTTGGAGTGTTTTTAGCTGATACGCTTCTTTTAAGAAAGTAAAGAAAGAGCCCATTTCTCTAGATGACAAAGAGGAGCAAGTGGAATATGGGCATGATGACACTGATGCCTATTTGACTAAGCCTGATGACACAGGCGATATCAATGACATTGGTGGCTTTTCATACATGCCAGGTACTTTCAATCTGTCTTATGTGGTTTCTCCACTTTTGGAAACTGACGTCTCATCTGTCTAACAGATGATGAACCTGACTTCGGGAGCATAAATGAAGCAATGCATATGTCCTTTCTTGTGAGCGGTAGTTTTGAGCCTGTGACTGACTTTGAGGGTACTTCTGGTGTTTTGGCATTAGCACTTGCCATTGAAATGACCGAAGCTTCTACGTCAGCATCCGTTTCATTAGTTTGGAAGAAACTAATCGTTCATTAGTCTTCTGATGATGATGACGACACTTTAGTTTCTCCTATGCTGGTAGGGTCTAGAAAGGTGGTGCCATCTAAACCTCATTTTGATGAAGGCCCAAGCTTGGTTGCAGCTACTCTTGATGAACCAGAGGTCTCATCCACAAGTATTGAAGTTGCACCTGTGGATGTGCCTATGACCATGGTGATGGTTGTGAGGACAACGATCTCGTCCATCGTCTCAAGCATCTTGGTCACGCTCACACCATTCCTCATGTCAAGCAACAAATGGATACAAGTCTTTCTGACTATCTCCCCGACTACCACGGATGCAATGGTGATCATACTGAAGTAGGTCCTTCGAGTTACTTTGAGGTTCCCCAATCTCTTGATCTTTAGGACTTAGTCGAGGTGGAGATAAAGATCTTGAAGGAGAGTCTGGTATGATTGTTCAACCAGAGTGTCACGGCCACCTTGAACTCACGGAGAGGGTTATCTGCTTGCGCTCTCAAATTGTTGAGAGATTAGCTGAATGTTCTAATGTCGGTTGTCGATTCTGCCCGCACTAAACCTTTCAAGACGGCAATTGACAAAGATGAATTCTATTATTGAGAGCTGCATGGACTTCGCACGTCTGATCTTGATAATGTTGCTAAGATTGAATTTCGTCACTTGCTAGAAACTCATCGTAAGGCTAGTGAATCTACCCGTGTAGAGATAGAACGGATCAATGTGAAAATACAAAGTTTGAATGATAGCATTGCATCAGCTGATGGTCACCATACAGAGATTCAAGGTGCTATTTACGAAAATGATGCGAGAATCAACAAGGCTACGACAACTATCACTATGGCTCAGGCACGACTAGAGTTAGCTCAACAACAGAAGGAGAAGCTTGAGCTTAATCTAGCTGAGTTGACCAAAAAGGGGGACTCTTAGGTTGCGGAGCATCAAGGTGAAACAAAGAGGCCCTCAGCGATCAAAACTCAAGCCACTCCTATTTACCCTAGGATCTTGAAGGAGAACATTCAGAAGGGTGCTCATGAAGTTAGGGAATCTAGATGGCTGAGTGTATTACTTTGAAACACACTTTTTATCCGCTTTCCCTATAAAAACCTTTTGTAACTATTCATCTCTTTTTATAATAAAAGAACTTCTTACCTCCCTTGATGTGTGTACGATAAGGGTGTAATGTTAACATATCATGGTGACATCTTTGTTAGGGAGAATAATGTTGGATCAAATTGGTAGAGGTATAGTGTTAACATAACAGTTTGATGGAGCTAACACTATTCAGAAATATAATATTAACATGACAGTATGGGAATATTTGACAAAGGTGTAATGTTAACTAGTCAAATAGGATGACGGATAGAGATGTAATGTTAACCGGTCGGTTCAAAAGAGTCCAAAGGATGACTATTGTTTAGAAGTGTAGTGTTAACTTAACGGTTGGAAATCAATGAAAGTGTAATGTTAACTAATCAATTTTTATAAGAGTGAATTGATAGAGGTGTAGTGTTAACTGATCAAATTTGCTAAGATAGGTCAACATAAGTGTAATGTTAACCGGTCAATGAACTGGTCTGACAGAGGTGTAATGTTAACCAATCAGATCATTTGAAATGAGAAACCATTCAAAGGCGTAATTTTAAAATGATAGTTTGGTCAAGTAGGTACTGTTTAGAGGTATATGTTGGCCTTCTTATTTTGATGATGTTTAACAAACAATTTACCACTAATGTTGTTTGTCTAGTATTTGTGTTTTCTTATTTATTATAGACAAACAACGTTGTTAGAGAATGGATGGATTATGCCATAACGATCATATCAAATGGAGGTTGGCGGAATTGTGGAGTGAAGCATTGCATTCAAAGTTAAAGATCAAGTTCAAGCTTCATCCGCATGTGTACCAAGTCAAGCTTAATTGAAGATCAAGTTTGCTTGGGTAATGTAGTTTTGGATTTTATATTATGTGTGTCATATACTCTAAGCTCAATATCTATACATACACATTTATTGGTTTCTTCGTATATATATATAGTTATAGTTATAGTTATAGTTATATATACATAAGTTTTAGTTTCTATGCATATATATAGTTATATATATATACATACATGTGTTTTGAGTTTTTATGTTTATATATATGAAATTATGTATTTTATATTTTCTATTGTGCTTTTGATAACATTGCATAGAATATGCAATTTTGTGAAAATATTGTCTTATTAGTTTATAGACTTTAATATCAGTTTATACATGTTTTACTAAGTCTATAAAAACATTTCACAAGGTTTTAAAAGTTGGTTTATGTCAAAACATCAAAATTCAAGTATCTCATATTTTCATGTTTTGGACTATTTTGTAAAATGATGATATTTTTCATTTGGGAGGTCCTTTCTGATAACCAGTCACTGTAGCATGTTTATTATCATGTCTACAATCATTCCCCAAAGTTTTACATTTTTTAGAATTTATTTGATATTTTTAAATAGTGTTTTAAATCAGCATATCAGTTTTCTGCTGTGTCAGTTTTCGGTCGACCGCACCGGTCGACCGCTCATTTGATCTTTCGTAAGCATGCAGCAGAGATTTGGTCGGTCGACTAGTCCGGTCGACTGAGAGCTCCATCAGTCGACCGCACCGGTCGACCGATGAAGTTCCTGCTAGATTCTCAGATCGAGAACTCGAATCGGTCGACCGCCAGAATTTTCGGTCGACCGCCGCTCTGCCAATATGACCGTTGCTTTCTCTAACGGCTATTTTCTGATCTGATTTTTTTCTGGGCTCTTTGTCTTTTCCTTGGGGGGTTTTGGCTAATGTCTTGGGTTGTTATAAATACCCCATTGCATTTACCTCTCATACCAAACAAGAGAAAAGTTTTTAAGAGGTTTACAAGTTTTTGTTTAAGGGTTTAGTGTTTGTTTAAAAAGCTTTTAAGCATTTACAAGAGTTTGGTTTTTGGAGCAAATTTCACAAGAGGAAGTGGAGATCATCCTTGGTGTTTGAGCATTCATTCTTCTCCCTCTCTCTTGTCATCTATAGAGAAGTTTCCTTAAACTCAATTCTAGCATTTTATAAGTTTGTTCTTAATTTTATAAGCTAGATTTCATATTGAGTTTATATTGTTTTATCTCTTTGTTCACACACAACCTATTGAGCTTATAGTATTTACATTCATAGTATATTTTGGGTTGTGGGGTTTGTGACTTAGAGTTGTGCCTAATTGAGTTCTCACCCTATTTAGAGAACAATCACTTGTTGTGCTTAATCTGTGAGGATACACTTTGTATACACTTGTACACCGAGAGGAGTGTGTGGTGAGAGTCGGGGATCGTCCTAAGAGGAGTGGTGTCGGTTGACGAACCTAGGGAGAGGTTGTAACCGAGCACTTGAGGGAGACACGGCTAGGTCCAACACTTGAGAGGGTGTAGAGTGGGATTGCAAGAGTGTTGATTGTAGAGTTTTCGGTAAACTAGAAAACCGTATTGTGTAGTGTAAACGTTATTCGGGTGAACGTAGAAAACCCGGTTGTGATAGTGGAGTATCTCCTCGAGGTGAGGAGCGGGGACGTAGGTCGTGGGGACCGAACCTCGTAAACATATCCTTTGTTTGTGATTGCATTGGCGCACTTGTTTTCATGTTCATATCTTACATCGCCATTGTGTATTGCTTGTTGATCACTTTGCCCTATCACATTTGTAGTCATATTGTTTACCCTTGTGTTAGTTTACATATCCTTGCATATATCATATTGTATATCTATTTGGTAGGATATATCTTGTTGTTCATATTGCTTATTCTTGCTTATATCTCTCGTATACCTATCTTGCAAGAATATATTTGTTAAGTAATTTTAATTGGCATTTAAATCGGTTTAGATTAGCATAAGACCCTAATCACCCCCCCTCTAGGGTCTAACAGTATAATGTTAAAATGATAGTATAAGGACATATTTGTAGTCGACACTATTCAGAGGCATAATGTTAACATGACAATAATGATATATCTGTTAGGAGTCATGTTTATGAGCATACTATCTAATCTTGTTTTGATGATTTACAAACAATCCCTAATATCGTTTGTTTAGTGTTCGTACTTGCCTATTAGCTATTCTAGACAAACAACATTGTTGGAGGTTGGTTGGAATTGCGTATTCACGATCACATTCAAAGGAGATTGGAAGGAATACCAGAATGAAGCCTTGCATTTCAAGTCAAGATTCGATCAAGCTTCATCGGCAATCAATTCGATCTTAACGAAGATCTATATCTTGGGTATGTTTAGTTTAGTAGTTTATACTTTGTGTGTTTATACTTAGAGCTCAATTTATACGCACACATAGTTTTCATTTTATTGCTTTCAATTTTAGCCACATAAATATGAAACAAATGAATACAAATTATATACACTCATATTTGTTTCATGTTTATATGTGCTTGATATAATTTCATTGAGATCAATATTTGAAATCATGTTTATTGTTTTGAAAGATTACAAAATATGTGTATTTTTTATAAAACATTGTGTTATTGATTTATGTACTAAATAATCTTACTTTACATCTTTTATTTAGTCTCTAAATCCATACAAGAGATTTCAAAACATTGTTTAACTCAAAAGTAAAAAATCAAGAATTTTATTTACACACGTATTTACAAGTTTTGCAAAACTGAGAGATTTCATAAACGGGGAATGATATTTGGAAAATTTCTTTTGTAATATGTTCATTTATATGTTCATAAACAACTCTCTAAATTTTACATTTTTATGAATGTGTTTGTTATTTTTAGACAATGTTTAAAGTTAAAATTTACTACGCATTTCAAGTCCTGTGCACGTTAAAGTCGACTCAAAATTTGACTCATAAGTCGACTTATAAGTCGACTTATGATATGTTGTACAATTAGATATTTTTGTCTGCTGAGTGGACTTAAGACAAGTATAACGACTTATAACTCATACAAGTCGACTCATGAAGACATAAGTCTACTTATACCTATCATAAGTCGACTTACAATGTGACCATTGCACAGTAAAGGCTATTTTCTAGATTTTGTTGTTTTTAGTGTTTTTAGTGGTTTTTGCTGGTTTCTTGGGTGGGTTCTTCTACCCTAGATATACCCTTTGTCATAACTATTACCAATAATCAAAAAAGTTTTTAAACAAGTTTTACAAGGGTTTAAAGGGTGTTTAAATTTGTTTCAAGTTTGTGATTGTGTGAAGACATTTTCACGAAAAGGAGGCTTACAATTTCGTTTGAGGAATTCATCCTCATTCTCTCTTATACATCTCTTCGTGTTTTTGGAGAAGTTTTTTAAACTCAATTATCTGGCTTTTTATTCTTAAATTTTCATATTTACATTTTCTAGAATAATTTGAGTTAAATTTCATTTGTACTCATTTATCACACACATCCCTATTAAGCTTTTAGTATTTTCATACATTGTATAATTGGGGTTGTGGGTTTGTAACATTGAGTGTGGGCTTACTTAAGTTCTCATATATTATAGAGAACAAATATTTTTTTGTGCTTAATTATGAGATCACTTTGTAATACACAAGTATACCGAGAGGAGTGTGTGGTGAGAGACGTGGTCGATACCAAGAGGAGTAGTAAAGCCTAGAGAGGATGTAAATTCGAGCACTTGAGAGAGGCAATATGTGAGAGACCAACACTTGAGGTTGTAGAGTGTGATTACATTGTAAGTGATTGTGAGAGATTTCGGTGAGCTAGAAAACCGAGATTGTGTGGAGTTGTAAATGTTTCCAGTTAGCATTGAAAATTGGTTGAGATAGTGGAGTTCTCCTCGAGAGTGGGGAGCGGAGACGTAGGTCGGAATCACCGAACTCCGTGATCATTTGTTGTGTTTGCATTGATTATTTGCCCACTATCTTGTTTATGTTGGATATATTGTCTCAAATATATAGTTTTGATGATAACAATTTATGTACTATATGTATTATTATGCACTAACATATCAATGTAGCTATCAACATCAAATATGATCGAGATATGTGAACAAAGTATAGGATGAGTTCAAGGCAATATGAAGCAAAGAAGAAGATATGTTATGTGTTAAAAATATAACTTTGCTCATTTTCTTTGCTTACATTTTATGTACAAGCCTTGATCACTCACAACACATACACACACAAAGTATTAAAACACACAAACACATGCTTAGTGTGTGGTTAACAATAGAAATCTCTTATGTTAACCATTAGAGTTTATAGTTAAAGAATCAGTCTCAAAATAAATCATATATCTCATTTATAACCCTTAGTAGTCGACCAATACTAATATTAGTCGACAAATCAACTCTTAGACAGAATTTCAGAATCTGTATTTTTACAGTGTAGTCGACTAATCGACTTTGTAATCGACTACTAAGTATAGAATCAAAATTTTTAGAACTTTTGTTTTACAGAATAATCGACTAATGACTATTATATTCGACTACTAAGCAATTTTCCAGACATTACAAAATGAGAATCAACACAGAGTAGTCGACTACTATGTCTTGTAGTCGACTACAGATATAGTTTTTTTTGTATATCTGAATTTGAATTTGAAACTGTATAAAGCCATTTATATCTGTTTATTTGGTTTAAAAAATTGTCTTTTCAAGGGATATAAATAGGTTATAAGTTCACAAATTTGGAACATTGATTCCTATCCATAAGCTTTAACATTTGTGCATTCTCAAGAGTTCAAAATTCAGATTTTTGCCAAAGTGTTCAGAAAAATCAATTTTTAAAATAGTCTTTGATCTTCATCCTATATACAACTTATTTAGGCAATTTTCAGAGATTAAAAAGTTCCTAAAGCCACTGCTACACATCACTACACATTCAAGGCTTATAAGAATTGTGTTCTTCCTTCAAGGAAAGTATTGTCTCGGGTGTGAGAGGTGTAATCTCTTTGTGAAGAGATTGGATGCAATTTGCAGGGACTTGCAAATTGGTCAGGTTTGCTGTTTTGGTTTTGTAAGTTTTTTAAAATCATAGTGGAACTCTCAAGAGGGATTTGCTTGGGGACTGGATGTATACCTGGGAGGTGGAAACAATATAAAATATTGTGTTTGCAATTGTTATTTTCTGTGATTGTGCTATCTTCTTTGCAAATTTCAATCTTCTTTGTATAAATTTTTAAAATAATACTATTCACCCCCCTTTAGTGTTTTAGTGTAATTGGATCAGATCCTACAATTGGTATTAGAGCGAGGTTGAAGAAATGGCGTCAACTTCTGACTCAAATTCAAAATTCAAGGAAGGATATTCTACAAATTGTCCACCAATATTTGATGGACTAAATTACAACTATTGGAAGTGTTGGATGAAAATCTATCTCCAATCAATTGGCTACGAACCTTGGAACATTGTGAAAACAAAATATGAGAATACAACTACTCCTTTCATGGAATGGACTACATCTCAAAGGAACAATGAAAATTTGGATTCTAAAGCAATGAACGCCTTGTTATGTGCTCTTGACAAGAATGAGTTCAACAGGGTGTTAACGGCCACATCTGCATATAACATTTGACACACACTCGAGGTAACTCATGAAGGCACAAATAAGGTTAAAGAATCTAAAATTTTTGTTCTTGTACATAGATTGAAATTGTTTAGAATGAAGGAAAACAAGACCATTGGAGAGATGTTTACAAGGTTTACAGATATCACCAATTCTCTCATCGATCTTGGAAAAGTATACACTCAAGTGGAGATGGTGCGAAAGATACTTCGTTCATTTACTCCACAATAGGAAAAAAGTTACCGTAATAGAGGAAGCAAATGACATATCAACTCTTACGGTAGAAAATCTAATTGGTAACCTCATGGCTTATGAAGTTCGAATTGAAGATAAAAAGAATAAGGATGAAACAAAAAATAAGAAAGTGCTTGTATTCAATACTACTTCCGATAAAGAAGATTCGAATGATGATGAAGAAATGAGCATGTTTGCACGCAAGTTTTGAAAGTTCATAAAACAAGGTAAGTTCAAATCAAAAAATTCAATTAAAATAGCTTATTTTGTTTCAAATGTAACAAACTAGGATATATGAAGAAAGATTGTTCATTATTAAAAAATAAGCAAAAATCAAATTATTTTAACAACTTCAACAATATTCAAAGCAACAAGAAAAGGAAGGTTTTGGCGGCTACATGGGATGATAGTAATGATTCGTCTTCGGATGAAGAAATCGAAGAAAAAGAAAGAGCCTATATGTGTTTTATGGCACAAGATGAAGTAAGTGATAATGAAGGGCTTTTAGATGCTTTCAATGAATTATATGAAACATTTTTGAGATTAAAGGCTTCACATAATTTTCTTATAGGTGAAAATAAAAGATTACTTAAAGAAATTTCTGATTTTAATTCTTCTACTATTTCTAATTATCAAGTAATTGAATTAAAAGAAGAAAATAAATCCTTGCTTAATGAAAATCATATTTTGACTAATGAGAATGTTTATCCAAAATCAGAATGCAATGATTTAAAAATTCGTATTAATATTTTAGATAAAGATATTTCTTCTATTAAATTAAAATATGATGATATATGTTTGAATGTTAGTAAATTCAATAAATATAAAAAAAATCTTAATAATTTACTTTCATATCAAAAAGAATCTCAAAAGACAAAAGTTTTGGGTTTTCATGTTAACAAAAATATTTCTAAGAAAACCATTTTTGTAAAACCAACTTCTAAATTGCATGAACATAATGTTAAAGATAATGTTTTATGTGAAAAGAAATCAAACAGTGTTTATTGCCTTATTTCGAAAACACTTGACGAAGCTCTTGACCGATTCTCCACCCTTTTGCTTCTCATCAAACAGTGTTTCGATTGACACCTCAGTGTCATCATCAAAGAAATTAGTGAGAAACATGCTCTCTATGTTGTCCCAGCTATTAATACTTCCTGGCTTGAGATGGCGGTAACAGTCGAAGGCGACCGCGCTAAGGGTCCTAACGAATGATCATACCATCAGAGGTTCATTGTCTGAAATGAAGCCTAGGTAGGACTTAAAGTAAATCAAATATTTAGTGGGCGAATCCCTTCCATCAAATGATATGAAGTTAATCAAGTTGAACTTCATCGGATACGGAATCGATTCCCACTCCCTCAGATAAGGACACAGAATGTCGGTCTTTTTTACCTCTTGAGCAGACATCAAAACGTTGATCTTGCTCTCAAGGTCCTTAATTTTTAGATCTTCGCCTACATCTTTCTTCAGGCGACTTTGAGGAGGAATGGTAGGGCTACCCATAGTGTTGGTATTGTTGATGGGGCCACCCCTAGAATTAGGTCCATCCCCAGCATTTTTATCATCGGGAGGGGTAACAGCATTGATATTCTCCTCCACTTCTGAGTCGCTATCTACCTGATTGATAGTGTGGCAATGACTAGATTCACTGTGCTGATTTGATAACTCTTGGAGCTGCTGGGCATGTAAATCCTTAACCTGTTGTACGGCCATCTCCATCTCGATTTTAAAATCCTCTTTCTATTTAGCCAAGGCTTCTTGAAGGAGATGAGTCATCTACTCAGTAGTGATCGTGAATGCTTCTCGAGATCGTCTCATATTAGACACAGTATTATCAGAGCTAATTGTGGAGCATGTGTCTGATATCTCATCATTCGAAGATCATCCTCTACTCGGTCTAGGTCAGATAGTCCTGGACCGTAGCCAACTGAGATGCTGAGATGCTCCAGGGAAAGGATCGGGACTAGAATGCCAAGTTGACTTCCCCTTATCGGTCATGTTGATAGTGACCTCTGAGAATCTGTCAGCTTGACTGGTTGACCCTATTTTGCGAAAGCGTCTTAATTTGAGTTTGGACGCTTCTGTGGAGATCCTTTCGAATACAGAGACCCTTCGTGGAGTAGTCTTGGGGCAGTTACATTATGATAGTTTTACCCTGATTAACCTCTTATAAGGACAATGAGAGTCCGTTTCTGGGGTATTTCTTTTTTGAGACTTACCCCCAGCCTAATACTACAACTCATCGTCATTGTGGCCAGATCAACCTATCGGCTATTCATTTGTTCTTTCAGATATAACGCTATCGTCTGTCGAACGCATCTTCTTTTAATTAGATGATGCCTTGTTGGCGTTCGTAGGAGTCACTCGTTCAGAATCACACCTTCATAAGGGTGAAACCCTAACGGGCTCCTGGTTTTTCACACGTACCCCCAAGCGGGTTGTTACAGGAATCAATTTGTTGGAAGATCACATACGACCCCAAGTCTGGATGGTTGCTCAGGAATCATTCAGTGGACCCAAGCGTTCCTTAATAGGAGCTTTGCCCTGATTGTCAGGAAGAGGACCAAGGCGATCCTTCAGTGGAATTCTAAACTTAGAGATCCACACTGCCGTATGGCTTCATCGGAGGTGCGGGAGTAGAAGGAGCAAGATCTAAAATTGACAAAGGCTAGGGAGCATCCTTGGAGCTAGAACTGAGTGAGAGACATGACTGGTGTCTCTTGTTAGGTAGAGGCGCCTTAATTGTGTTCGTTGTAGTTTTAGGCACTGTCTTAGGCTTCGGCACCCAAACGTGCTTAGATCTTAGTGATTCATTAACCACCTCTTCTTTTTTAGTTCTTGTGCCTTTCATACAAGGATCCGAGCATGAACAAGAAGTGCACAATGCTTTTGGATGCTCTCCTCAAAAGTAGAACATGTTCATTTAACACGAACCAATTTGTTAGTTAGCGGTTGGGTGGAGGAACCTGACGTTTGTTGCAGCGACGGCTTTACCACTTGGTGCCTTCTAAACTCTAGATCTGCTTAGTAGCAGAGTCCATCCACTAGTTCCAATGTTTTGGTGAATTGGTAGGCAAGACGTTGGTGGCGCCTTTGACGAGCCCCTTTCGTCAGCACTAGTGCGTCATCGACGGGTAATTCCATGACCTTTGAGGAGTTGTCACGAGCGTCAAATCGAACTTTCTTGCAGGCTGGAGAGGAGTCTTCCATAGCATTCGGGCAAAGATTATCACCCCGAATTTTTAGATCTGAAGGCTAATTAACCTTCTTCGCGGAAGTGGTCTTCCTGTGCTTGCAGGGAGAGGAAGATATGGAGGAGGAGGAGACGTACTCCTCGAACTTCTTCTGGTCGAACTCATATCCGACCTCTGCATATATAGGGATCTTGATCAGCTGCTATAGCATGATAGCCTCGGCAGTGAGGCTGTTAGCTCCCACTATGGTCGCCAACGTGTTCGCATCGAAAGTTGGTTTGTTCATTGCAGGAATCATTACAACTTCAGTCGTTACAATAAGTTAAAAAAAAGACTTTTTATAAGTCTCCATACATAATAAAAATAAAAAGATTAAAACTTTCCTAAGAACACACGCAAAGAGATCGTTTATCGGTCTTCTACTTGCGCGGGATCTTTGCCGGTGCCGGGGTTTATCCATGGACCACCAACTGATCAGATCCAAATAAAGATTTTGTTGCCTCATAAAGGAGAAAATAAATTGAAGTGCTTATCTTGGCAACAACGAGACAATCACTTTTCTCGAGAATCACAGCTAGGTGCGATCTTAAGGGAAATGGATGAACAAATGCATATCTCTCGAACTCTTCCTCTCTTTGTACTGAAGAACTCACCAAGATCTCTTCCTCCTCTTTGAAATTCGTGCTCCTCACTCTTCAATTTGACAGGGGTTCGTCAAGGCTCGAGAATTCCAGATCTGTATAAATGAAGGACCTAGGGCCATATTTATAAGCTTCAGAAGCTTTGTTTCGGATAAGAACGACCAATTTGCTCTTATCTTCAGTTGTAACCACTTAACCACATTCTAAGATAGCTTCAAATCAGTTGGAGAGGCTTTGGGAAGATGAAATCTTAAAATCTTATCGAAAAACTGGTTTTTGAACGGTTAATGGGTGAAAAACAACATTTCTGTGCACGAGACAGACATCGCGTCTCGGCGTTGACCGAGATAAACTTTGTGTCTTAGCATTGGTCGAGACACAAGTCGTGTCTCAGCCTTGGTCGAGACACACTTTTTGTCTCAGCCTTGGCCGAGACACAAGATGTATCTTAGCCTTGGCAGATACACAAAAGCATCTCAGTTTTGGCCGATACACAAAATGCATCTCAGTTTTGGCCAAAATACTATTTTAGCACGCCTTGACTGTTTTTCCTATAATTTCCAGGTTTGATCTTGAAATGATGCAATTTAAAGTGCATTGGAAAGCCGTAGAAGAGATCTACAATCTCCCATGGATGAACCACACATGGGGTGGATGAGACGCGAGTGACGCTTCGTCTTTCGTCGGTGAAACATAACTCCCGATCGAATTGTCTTTTTATTATTCTACCACCTCATTGATTCGTACACTTTGTTGACTCGCTTCATGCGGTTGTCGATGTTAGACAATTTCTCTTGACTCAGATAATGATGCTCATCGTCTTCTCTTCATCTTGAGCTATATGCGGGAACCTATAGGTAATTTTCAACATCTACAACCGTCCCTTCCACATATCACCAAATGATGAAGTTCCCAACTCTGAAAGGAGTCCTTGTAGCTAGGAGCTACCAGAGGGAGGTCACGTCCTACTACCTTCTCTTAACAAAGGGCAACGTAGTGCAAGAGACGCTACCCATCGAGAAGGCTTACCTCCAGATGGAGAAAGCAATGGAACAAGAAAGAATGACACCTGTTGAAGAACTTTAGTAGATATCGAACGACCAAGAGGGGTTGAAGAAGGTCAAGATCAAATCCTCATCATGCCTCAACGAGGAGAGATGATAGTGTTCCTATTGGTGAAAACTATCGTATTTTCTTAGGACCAGAAGATATGCCGAGGATCCCTCCCGAAATGATGAACCATGAGCTCACCATCAATCGACACATGAAGTCGGTTCAACAAAAGAAGTGACACCTCAGCCCCAAAAGGTAGAAGGTGGCACCGATGAAGTTGAGCGACTCTTAATAGCCAGATTTATTTAGGAAGTGCAATACCCCGAATAGCTATCCAATCTGGTGTTGGTGAAGAAGGCTCTCAACAAGTGGAGGATGTGTGTAGACTTCATTGATCTCAACAAGGCTCGCCCAAACGATAGCTACCCCATCCCTCGAATTGACCAGCTTATTGATGAAAGCACAGGGCATGAACTGCTCACTTTCATGGACACCTTCTCTGGCTACAATCAGATCCCCATGGCTGAGCATGACCAAGAATAGACATCATTTATTACAGACCAAGGGATGTATTGCTATATGGTGATGCCCTTTAGTCTCAAGAATGTTAACGCCACCTACCAACGGCTCGTCAACAAGATCTTTAAGCCCCAACTTGGCTAAAATGTGGAAGCTTATGTAGATGACATCCTGGTGAAGTCAAAACGGGTGTCAACCCACATAGCTGATCTTAATGAGACCTTCTCCATCTGTCGTTGCTACCACATAAAGTTCAACCTAGCCAAGTGTACTTTTGGGATGTAATCAGGAAAGTTCCTAGGGTTCATGATCACCTAGAGAGGCATTGAGATCAACCCCGAGAAGATAGCTGTCATAGAGCAGCTACCCAAGCCCCACACATAGAAGGACGTCTAGTGGCTGAATGGGAAGATAGCCACACTTAGTCGCTTCCTCTCCAAATCAGCCGAGAGGAGCCTCCTATTTTTCAAGATTCTGAGAGGAAGCAAGGAGCTGAAGGAGAGCAATAGCTGGATGACATAGTGCAATATAGCCTTCAGAGATCTCAATACCTACTTGAGCACCAAGCCGCTATTGAGTAAGCCCAGAGAGGGAGAGACCTTTTTCTATATTTAGCCATCTCTCCCGAAGCCCTCAGCACTATCCATGTTCGTGAGGAGGATAATACTCAGAAGCCTATGTATTATGCTAGCCGGATATTGAGGGTAGGTGAACTCAACTACCCTCTCAGAGAGAAGGTTGTCTTCGTCCTCATCACTACAGCCAGGAGGCTCAACCCTTACTTTCAAGCTCAACCCTATCAGCTTACCTTTGAAGAAAGCTCTTTGCAGCCCTACCACTTCAGGAAGAATGGTCACCTGGTCGGTCGAGCTGAGCGAGCATGATGTATAGTTCAAGCCAAGGATAACAATCAAAGCCCAAGCCTTGGTCAACTTCCTCATTGAGTCGACCATACCAGACGATGAGCCAGCCACACCTTCAAGTTGACCTATGGAGCTGAAGTAGTAACCCCAGTTGAAGTCGGCATGCTAAAATTCTAACTGCAACATTTTAACGAATTAGACTCGATCTCATCAATGAAGTTCGAGAGGGACCTTGGAGCCCTCACTAAGGAAAACGCACTCAACCAAAGACCTTGGCACCCTCATTAAGACCAAGGCACTCAACCAAAGCCCTTGGTACTGTAAGACCATGGCACTCTAACATTTTGGTCATCCTCGACAAATGACCTTAGCACCCTCATTTTGTCCAAGGCATTCAGCAAAAGCCCTTGGCACCATAAGAATAAGGTACTCTAACCTTTTGGTCAACTCCAACCTCCAAAGACCTTGGCCTCATTATGTCCAAGGAGCTCAACCAAAGACCTTGGCCTCATTATGTCTAAGGAGCTCAACCAAAGCCCTTGTCACAATAAGACCAAGGCACTCTAACCTTTCAGTCGTCCTTGACAAAAGACCTTGGTGCCATACCATAAGACCAAGGTACTCTAACCTTTCAGTCATCCTTGACAAAAGACCTTGGCATCCTCATTAAGTCAAAGGCATTCAGCAAAATCTATTGGCATCATAAGACCAAGGCACACCTTTGGTTGACTCCGACCTCAAAAGACCTTGGAACCCTTATTAATTCCAAGGCACTCAACCAAAGCCCTTGGCACTATAAGACCAAGGCACCCTAACCTTTTGGTCGTCTTTGACAAAAGATCTTAGCGCCCTCATTAAGTCCAAGGTACTCAACTAAAGCCCCTTGGCACTACCAAGGCACTCTAACCTTTCGGTCATCCTTGATAAAAGACCTTGACACCCTTGGCACCCTCATTAAGTCCAAGGCATTCAACAAAAGCCCTTAGCACCATAAGAGCAAGGTACGCCAACCTTTTTGGTTGACTCCAACCTCAAAAGATCTTGGCGCCCTCATTAAGTCTAAGGCACTCAACCAAAGCCCTTGGCAACATAAGACTAAGATACTCTAATCTTTTTGTCATCTTCGAGAATAGACCTTGGTTCCCTTATTAAATCCAAGGTATTCAATAAAAACCTTTGGCACTATAAGAGTAAGGCACACTAACCTTTTTGGTCAACTCAGATCTCAAAAGACCGTGGCACCCTTATTAAGTCCAAGGCACTCAACCAAAGCCCTTGCCAGCATAAGACCAAGACATTATATCATTTTAGTCATCTTCAACAGAAGGCCTTGGCGCCCTCATTAAGTCCAAGGCACTCAACCAAAGCCCTTAGCACCATAAGACCAAGGCCCTTAGTACCTCTTCATAGTAAAACCAAGGAATTCCAACCTTTTTGATCGACTTCAACCTCAGAAGACCTTGGCGCCCTCATTAAACCCAAGGCACGTGTCCAAATTTCTTCATCGTACAGAGTTGACTCATCTCATACCACATATCATAACCAATAGCAAAAATAGTGCACAAAGACATTTGAACAAAAATAAAGTTGAGACATGATAGTTTGAAAGTCCAACAAGCTCAAAAATTTTATTTTATATTTCAAGATACTTACATCGTCACTTAAATCCATATAAAAGACAAGAAGGGGGTGCAAGTCGTTAGATGTCTCGGTTCCGATTGGGAGTAGGACTTGGGAGAGAGGTACCCAACTTGGGAGTTAGGACATGCTGAGTAGGAGGGGTAGCCTCATATTGGTCATCCTCAAACTCCTCTTCATTGTCTCTATCATCCTCCTCTAGCATTATCCCCCATTCCTACATCTTTAGCACCTTCAAGAAATCAAGGTAGCTAGCGACATGAGGAGGATAGAGGGAGTCGAAAGTAGGTCAAGACTTCAGACGAAGCAAGCCCACAAGGTAGTCGAAGCCTACCATGCAGGCTAACCACACCTCAACTTGGCCCAAGGGCCCCTGGCTGTACTACTCTTTCATATTCGACTTTTGAATCTCAGAGTCTAATAAAGCTTGTCGAGCCTCCAAGGCCTGGATAGTAGCATGAGCCAACTTGTGAGCCGCCCTCTTCTCCTCAAGATCCAGCCTTCGGTCTTGGGCGTCTAAATAGTCCAACAGAGTGCTTTCCTATGCATCGAGTTGGGCGTGCTTCTTAGCCTCAACCTCCTCCGCCAAGTATTTTTGTTGGCCATCTCGCTCGATGATCTCGTGCTGGTAATGATCAATTTCTTCTTTTAGCTTGGCAATGGTGGTGAATTGCTTAGAGCAATTCCCCTGAAGCCCCTTGATCATGTCATACCTCATTTTAACTCCCTTCGTAGCTTGCCCTCGTTCTAACTCCAAGTCGCACGCTCAGCCTCTAAAGCAACGACTTTCCTCTTGGTAGTCTTCCTGGCCACCCTTTAGACTACCATATCCTTCTTGAAGTTAGTAGGGAGCCTCTGCGAGAAAGGGAGCTGAGAAAATAGTTCTTGTTCAATGGGAGCACCTTGCAAGAGGTAGCCCATGAGGGTCAAATCCAGCCTGATGCTCGGTGCCTCCCGCAGGATGTCCCCATCCTTCGGGGGAGAAAATTGCTCCAAGACCTGGATCTAAACCAACCTTGACATGAGGACTGAGCTCTCTCTGTCAAGAGGCCTAGTGGGGACAAATATGTCACCCTCTACAAGCTCCTCTTGATATTCAGAGGGACCTCCCAGCTCACCAATTAGCTTGGCCCGAGGCTTACCCCACACTTGGTCTTCAACCTCTGAGATTGGGTGGCAGAATAGCCAGCTGAAGCCCCCCTCTAACATCAGAGTGGTTTCAGCCTTAAGCAGTTCCCCTACTGGCTGAAGTAGGGATGACTCCTCTCTTGCTGCTCCCGACATCCCGGCAGGCTCTTTACCCGGCCTATGGGTAGACTCAGGCAAAGAGGTTGGACTCCTTGGCTCGGGCTTAGGCCACTAGTTGCTCAGCGCCTTGATCATCGCCCTATTGCTCAGTGCCTTGATTGCTGCTTGATTGCCTAGGAAGGGAAGCCACATCAAGGATGATGACCTCAGGTGGCTGAAGAGAAAGGGCGCCTGGCTGCGAGCCCTCCTTAAGATCCTCTGTGAAAACCTTCGCCTTCACTACCGAGACGACTCAAGGCTACTTGTCTGGCACACTGCACGCTTGGCCTATGCTCAACCACCACCTCTTCTTCTCTAACTTCTCTGCCTGGGAGGAGGTGCCTGGTCCGACTAGCTTTGTGGAAATCTCCGCCGTCCTAGATCACAAAATGTTTTGCTCCTCAGGGATCAGCTCACCCCTCAGCTGCTTTTAGGGTTTCATGGCTAGAGCTAGGGCCCCCGAATCCACTCCAAGTTCTTTAGTGGGTGCTTCTTCAGAAGGAGGGTGAGGAAAGATGCTCGCACCTTGTTAGACTCCGTTAGGGGAATCCTAGATATTCTAGCCACCTGGAGCGAGGATGACTCAAAGAGATTGCTCATCTCCCACGATCCGCCATAAGAGCAGATCTTTTCCAGCGGTCACCCCTCCTCAGCCAGGAGTATACATGGCCTCAATACATCCTTCTTGATCTCCGACTATGTGGGACAAGATAGGATGGGGTTTGCACCAAAGACCTATACAAACTGCTTCTTCCAATCCCTGTTAGATTCCAGAGCGCCCGACACCAATTTGGCACCGCTTATGTTCTGGAGGAAATAATGGGCATCTTTCCTCATCATTTTGACACTGACAAGATTGCCCAGCAAATGTACACTTGGCTCTACCCAAACTCAGTGGCAGATCACCAAGAAGCCCACTAGTGTTTCAATGTCATTAGGGGTGAACTATGATGACGACACCCCCAGGATGTTGCATACCTCCTAGAGGAAGGGGCGGAGTGGTAACCGAAGCCCATCCTCCAAATGGGCTAGATAGAGCGGCGATATGTCTTGACGGTGATGATACACAACCTCATCTCTGTTTGGCACCGATAAGGTGAAAGACCTTGGGATATCATAGAGATCATAATAGACTTCGAACTCTTGGGTGCAGATCTAAGAACGGTGGGGCTAAAGAAGGTTGATTCTCATTTTGTTGTGTCTAGTAACAGATGACTAAGAATCCATGGGAGATCATTGGTGATTGGGGACATTTAGAAGTTGACTCGGCCGACTCTGATTCAAGTGCTTGTGCTCATTTACATAAATCCAAGTTTTAGAAACCAATAGATCATTATGAAGGCAGCATAGACGATAGGACAATCAACAAAAGACCCGATACTCAAGGCTCGATCGACTCGCAGTAACAACTTGGAGAATGATTAAAGACAAATAATAATTAACAAGTCACAATTCAAGAAAAATTTTAAAGTAACCAAAAAGTATCATTTTATTCATCTTTCAAAATTATTTACAAGTGATAGCATTTACAAGGTATCGTACAACAATGTAAAATCCTAAACTAAAGGACGAAGCCTAGGAGAGATCCATGCCAGCTCTCGGAGTCAGAGACAAGGAAGTGCTAGCTGTGGGTAGCGAAGGAGTCGAGCATATTTCTCACTCAACCCCGTCACTCCTCTTCTGGCCTAAGCCATCACTAATCTCCTTGGTTGAGCCTTTACCTCCTATATCAGCCCTTTTGTCGGGGCCCTCGTCAACCTTCTCATCTGACCCTTCATCCTCCATACCTTCCTTGCCTAGGTTGAGCCCCCCTCATTGAGTTTTTATGTCTAGGAGGGAGTCCATACAACTGGCTACTAGTGGGGGATAGTGGAATTGATTAGATGATCTCCTCATTTTAGTCGGGAGTTGAGTCTTAAGGTTGTCGAATCCCACTTTGCAAGTGATCGACATCTCTATTTTGCCAAAAATGCTTTAGCGATGCTCCTCCACGACCTCAGATCGATAAGCCTCAGATTTAAGATAGGTAATCCAGCTCTAAGCTTCGGCAAGGGACACCTCACGACGAGCACCCTCCTCTTGGAGCCTCGCCCTTGGAAGTTCATCTTACTCAAGCTTGTCTCTGGCATGTGGGTGGCTTGGTGCTCAACCTCGACCTAAGCTACAACACGTTCCTTATCTTGCAGCACCTGCATGACCTGCTCGGATAAGTGCCTTGCCTTCATGTTGATCTCTTAAAGCTCACACCTAAGCCTATCAACCTCAGAAGATTTTTGAGCATCTGAGGCCTTCAGACCTTCAATCATCTGCTCCCATACCTCCATCTCTCACCACAAGTTACCCAACTCTCACTCCTTGTTCGACAGCACCTTAAGGGCTTCCTCATGGTCACACCCCACGTCAGCTTGGTGAATCTTCTCTATTCGGCCAAATAGTTCTTGTTCCACGAGAGCCCTACAGACTAAGTAACTCTGGAGGGCTTGGTAGAGGCCAACGTTGGGGACTTCTCCAAAAATCTCCTTGTCACTAGTGTCGATGCTCCAGAGAGGGCTCCCTAGTATGCCAGGGATCGACACCTAAGGACCCAATCAGTAGCATCCTCATCATCTCCCAAACCTTTGTATTTATCTCACCAACCCAGTGAGGGTATGGATACACTACGCCCCTTATAGGGAAGGTCCTTTCTGATCGGCTCTTTCCCCAATGATGAGTATACTCGGCTGGGTTGACGGGGGGCTCCCTCCTCGAAGTGTGCTTCTGTCTCAACCCTAGCCTCAAGAGGTGCCTCTTTCCCCTCTTTCTGAGCTGAAGACCCCTCATCTAAGCAGATGACTTCGGCCTCGACGGCTTCAGTCACCTATCCAGGTCCCCAGCCACTGACCTTCCTGGGTATCCTCCTCCATCTTTCAGCTTGAACAGCTATGGGTGTTGGTCCTGTTCGTCCGATCGACGTGTCCATAACCTGAGCGAGAAACCTGTAGTCTCCCTAGGGGCTAAGTCCTGGCGAAGGTGCTTCGCTGGCTTCACCGGTGGTTCTTCTTGAGTCTCAGCAAGTGGAGCTATCGACACCCTCTCAACCTCCTCTTTAGGGATGGTTATCATGGCCGCCCTCTCCTTGTCCTTCTTTGTAGGTGGCTTAGTAGATATGTCAGCAACTCTCAAGACAAATTTGTCAAGTAGATTCTTTATCTTACGAGAGCTGCCATATCCCTTGATCAAAACCAGGGCCTGCTTCTCCACATCTAATAGTATCCCAGTCGTTAGAGCATTTCTAATAATCTTTGGCCAATGGGAACAGCCCAAATCTAAGCCATCTCCCAAAACCTAGATGAACCTCTACTTCCAATCTTTATTTAAGTTGGAAAGGTAGATGACGATCTTGAACTTGCCCACCACCTGGTACTCTGACTATCGTCATGTTCATAAACCGCCTGCGATCTCGTCGGCGCTATCAACTTACAACTATGGAGAATATCATACTTCCTGTAGAGAGCTCTAAGTTGAGGCAGCATCACCTTTGAGTGGATCTCAGCAAGCATTTCTTACCTAGAGTCGAGAGTAGAGGTCTCCATTAGTACTATGGATTGTTGTCAAAAACGATGATCGGAGAACTTAGCAACTTCGAATTCAGATTTTCAAAAAGCAATAACCGCTTCCTTGCCATGACACCTCTATTTACAACACAATAGAGGCTCTAACTGGTAGAATCTCAATAGAAGAGTTAAACCCCAACTGATGGTCCAAAATTAATTCCAAAATTTGAAGCATCTATCGTTAAATTGAGAAAGTGTGCTAGACTTGAATACCTAGCAATCTTGCATGAAATACAAACCACTAGCAGTTGAAAAGAATTCGTTGAAGTCAACCACGATGCATCCAAAGAACTTTTTAGATCCCTAATTAATGCCTCTCATGACTCAGCAATAACTATTATATTTCACTTAGACCCGGCCTAGGCCGACTACAAATAGAAGGGGATAACTATTATAGCCATTTTAGTGATAAGAAATAATCTCTAATCAATGGCAGACGAGTGTCCTACATTATGCATAATCAAGTCAAGCAGTTAAAGATAGTTAGAAGCCTAATTTGGTCGACTCAACAAGCCGACATCCTGGGAAGATGACTTGAAAGGTGTCATATGTAGATAACTTGAAAGGCGTCACAAATCGACAACTCAAAGAGCATTACGTGTCATTCCTTAACTGAGTCGACTGCTTAACTACTCTACTCGATTGACACCTTGCGAGGGTGACTCAAAAGGAGGTTCTTCTTGACCACCAGACGAGTAGAAAGGTGACGAAATACCTTAATGTTAGCCTTCTTGTTTTGATGATGTTTATCAAACAATTTACTTCTAATGTTGTTTGTCTAGTGCTTGTGTTTTTGTATTTATTCTAGGCAAACAACGTTATTGGAGGATGGATGGAATTGTGCTTCAACGATGATATCCAATGGAGGTTGGCGGAATGTCGGGTTGAAGCCTATACAATTCAAATTAAAGATCAAGTTCAAGCTTCATCCGCACGTGTACCAAGTTAAGCTACAATGAAGATCAAGATTGCTTGGGTAATGTAGTTTAGGAGTTTATATTATGTGT
>BQKN01000999.1:65839-99873 GCA_022839385.1 Asparagus kiusianus
ATTAGATTAGCATAAGACCCTAATCACCCCCCCTCTAGGGTCTAACACTTAAGCCTCGAGCCCCCTCCTGTGCACTGGCGACCAATCACCTTTTAATAAATGTCATTAAATGTATTATGGGCATCATCATTCTTCTGCCTCCAATAGTCTTTATGACACATCAAACAATGTCGGCACCGCACACTTCTAATCACTTTACATTAAATACGGAAGTGACCTCACCGTCACTTGTCGGTCGATACCTATAAAGCTAAGGCTAACATGGGTGCCATACCATACTCGGCCGATGTTACCATTCTACCCTCCTGCCACTACTCTAAAAAGATATGTTATTTTCAATTATAGGGTAAGATCTTTTCTCACTACTCTTTAGTTTAAGAACTACTGTAGTTTATTTTTACTTCTCCACTTAAGTAAACTACTGACTTGATTGTCGGAGTAACAACCGAGGAACTAGACTCCACCCTCTTACAATTTGTTACTTGTGTAGGGAAGCACAACTTTGTCAAGAACTAGATATTCAGATGGTTAGAGGACCTCCTTCAACTTAATCACTCCCTTAATTAATTGTGTGATTTCATATATCAACATTCGATAAAGTAATTCTCTACCCTCTTGAAAGGATGATTTTTTAGCTTCGACTCTTTTTTGGACCCCCTGTCCATCGATGTATTTGAAACACTAGTGAAATGTTGAAGGAACGAGCATATTGGAGTAGACCCAAGGTCGTCTAAGGAGTAGGTTGTAAGGTGTATTAACATCAATGACATAGCATGTTTGCATTAGGATGGAGGAGTAATCAAAAGGAATAGCCGCTCTTCTCCTTAGACTGGTATTGCAATATACTCCATCGCCTTCTGGTAGAATGGATCCAATGCCAGGAAAGTATACTGGATCAGACGAGCTATCTCTACTTTCCTCATCATCTCTAGAAGCCATACTTGTCGTGTTGATGGTGAATAATTGCATTTTTCTTCTTTGAGTGTGTCTTCGTCGCTTAGTGTGAACCTCTAAAAACTTGAGAACATGACTAAGATGGTTGAAAACTATTTCTTTACATTGGCAACTCTTTTGAACTACCTAGATCACTTCTTTGAGGGCTTCACGGTGCTGACACTGGCGAGCTCTCTTTAGAGTTATGAATTCTCTCAGGTCAACATTACTGCCAACTTTGCTAGTTTTGGCATTGGAATGCGAACGTCGCTTATGGCGATGTTGGCCAGAAGTTTGTCCAACGGAATCATGGATGATGACGTTATTCCTTTGAGGAAATTTAGATGAGGAATAACACTTATTCTTTGCTTCTATTGGGGAAGCATAGCGAATGTCATGAGTCACTTTAAATCAAACTCCTAAAGGAGACGAGGACTGAAGCCTGAGATCAGATGTGATAACATTTTAATCTTCACTCGAGGAAAGAGTCAAAATCCCTTCGTTCTTGGTGAAGTTTATTTGGCTTCCAGCAAAGCCCAAACTATCTTTGACAAAGGTGGCATTTTCACACGCGGGGGTTATTTTAGACCCGAGATTTGCACTATAGTAAATTTTACGATAATTAGGTACAGTTGTCATCACAGAGATTATGTTCTTACAAATTGATTCCCTTAAACTTTTCTTGATCAAATTCAATGACAAACATTTCAGCAAAAGACCGAGGGTCTTAGTGTTGGTGTGTGACACAATCTTCTCATCGAAGGAGAAGTATGTCCCCAGTAGAGTCATCATCCTCTTTTGGGTTATTTTATATTGTAATTAACATAGATTATAATGAAAGAAGTTTAATGAAACAAAGGAATTTTTTTCTAGAGTTCTTTTTCACGTGTCGATGGAGTGTCGATCTTGTACTCTGTTGACTCGCCAACTAAGATGATAGGTCTGTTGCTGTTAATGAGGATTAAATTTCTTAGAAATTAGCTCAGTCTTCTCTTAGCAATACCTCCCGATGGGATCACAAGTACGATGCGTGTGTAGCTTCTTTTCACTAAATAGCTTTTGGGCCAGAGTTTCTACCTCTCGTATGCCTCTATGTGTGCTTGTCAGTGTACCCCTAGTGGATGATCTCCTCTCTTTTTATAGGCTAAAAGAGAGAGTTAATGATTTGCTTAATTGAGTATTAAGTGGCCATTAAAGTAGAAGTTAGTAGGGAGCTGATATCCCCTAAAATAGCTCTGAAATGACTATTTAGGTGAACTTCGCAGGCTTAGTGAAGTTCGCTTAAGACATGGGCGAAGGTCGCTTCAGACGTGAGCACGCCTTCTTCGGAAGTGGATGACTTAGTCCATGTGGATGAAGTTTGTTAGTTGGTAAACTTCACCTTTAAGTTTGAATTTAGCTCAAAATTTGACTCTAGGCTTGGCCGACTGATGACGCCTTTTGACTTGATCTGAAGCTTGTTGCGGGAGTCGACTCATGTCAGACTTGGTCGAGTTGAGTCGATGTGAGTTGCTTGGTGAGGTTCGCTTCAATCATCAGGTGACCTTCGCTACAGCTTGTTGTGGGTTTGACTTTGGGCCTATTCGAAGTGTTTAGCCTATAGGCGTTCACTTCTTGGATCCTTAGTAAAAATACATTTTGATCGTCTACAAGACCTCCCTCCTCCCCCCCCCCCTAAAAAAATTTCAAAATCCAACATTCAATTTACAACTAGGACTTGAAATACTTTGGGTAGATAGCCAGAGATGTAGTATTGAACATGGCTTGAGTTGTCTTGATTAGGTAAAAATTTATCTCTTTCGCCTAATTGGTTGCCAGAGGTGTGGTGTTGAATGTAGCTTCTCTTGTTATAGATTTGTATCGAAATTGATGCGTGTACTCGTCCAAATCCATGCTTGGAATAAAATTTGCCATTTTCTTGTTGTTGGCGTGATGTTCATAAATCAGTAAAATTTCAACTGATTCTTAGATATAAGAGAAGGTCACTTCATTTTAGGCTGCTGAGCAAAGTTTGTTGATTAGCAACATTCGTTTTCTGGTAAAACTCAATTTGTTTTTAGCTTTGTTGGTGAAGTTCATCGTACTAACGATGCTCGCTAGCTAGTGAGGCTCAAGTTATTTTGGGCTGTGTTGGCAGAGTTCGTCATCTGGTAACGTTCGCTAGTTGGTAAAGCTTGTTAGGATTCACCTCTTGATTTGTGCCATGATTTGTGGCTGAGATGTTTTGATTGAAGATCTCGTGAGATCCGCTACGGATTTGACAGTGTTTTAGACTTTCAGCCTCTCTATGTGATCCAATCAAATCTCAAAAGATGTGATTTTCTCGGGAGTTAGGATTTGAAAGAGACTATAAATAGTACCCATCCACATCCATTCTCATCATCTCTATCTTCTTCTTCTTTCTCTTCTTCTCCATGTTTGCGCCAACGTCGTATAGACTGAAGATGCTGCTCAATAGAGGAGCTACAATCAAAAGACTCTAACAGGAGCTAGCCCAAGTCAAGGACAATCAAGCGGATGAACTCCGCATACTCTGTCACCTGGCAGAGTTGATATTGTTTGAGAAAGAGATGCTCGAACAGATCATCGAGAATCAATCGGTAGTGTGGGGTGAAGTGAATTGTGATAGAGACGTGTGGAGGTTCGAGTGCCTCATGCTGCATAAGACTGTTCGACGAGTAAAATAGTGATTGACGAAAGATCCTTAGATCTCCACAAGCGAAGACTCCGATAGTAACTAGGTATCACGAACATGATCCTATAATGTAATTACATGTCGTGTGGCTGACTCAGGCCCAACGTCAAACTTTGATATAAGAACGTGCTTCTTCCTATTGATATGACTCACTTAGAGGAATAGGGGTAGTTCTTGTCTTCATGGGAAATGTTTAGCTCACCAAGTCTTGTAACATTAGAGTAACAAGGGTTATAGTTTGGTGCAGCACATGTATGTTCCTTAAGCATCACATTACCCAAATCTTAGGAGTATGAGACAGTAGCAAATAGCAACAAAGTACCCATCATCCTTGTAATTGGATAGTCTTGAATGTCGCCTTTATGTAGTATAGTCTTCGATCAATAAAAATAACAAGTTCTTCATGTTGAAATTGTCCATCTTTTGTGTGCTTGATCTGTTTGTACTTCTATAACAAATTTGAACTCTGCATGGCTTGATTTCTGCATGGAGTCATCATATTTGGAAGTGAAGCTCAAGCTTCCTTATGCTAGTGAGAGTCAGTTTGAAGTCCACTAAATGACATCTCAAACAAATTGAGTTAAAGATTTACTCAGCTTGGAGACTTAGTGAATTTTACCAAGTTATTTTGGCGAGATTCACTATATAAAGCCCCGAACAAATTAAGTTGTGACTTTCTAAATTTGGAGACTTAGTAAAATTCTTATGTTCAGGTAAGATTCACCTTTAGTGTCCTGTTGAATTGGGCGAGGTTCACTTATTGAAGAAACGGTCATCTTGGCGGATCTCAGTAAGTCAGTTAGGCGAGGCTTAGCCTAAGGATATAAACTTCAGGTCGTTGATCCGCATTCCTGGAATTACGGCGAAGTTCATTTAAGGAGAGATTCTAAGTAGAGTTTAAGACTAAACTTTATTGTGAAGTTCGGGGTGAAATCTTCAGTAGAGTTTGCTGACGAGATCTTCGGCAAAGTTTGGTCATAAGATATTTAGAGAAGTTTATGGCGAGAAATCTTGGGTGAAGGTTGGGTGTTTTAGCCTATAAGTAAGAATATTTGCCTCCTCTTCTTTACTTTGATTTTAAAAATTCTCTTACTCTTCTTCAAACCCTAGCTTTCTTAGAAATTCCAAAGTTCGTCATCAATGGCTCATTGTCGTGCTATTTCTAGGAGAAGAGGCTCTACACAAGGGGCTCGTCAGTAAAGAACTGACAAGGTGCCGGCCAGCTAGAGATGGTAATGGATAACTGTCGAACTCATTGACGGTGATCTTCAGATCAGCCACAGTCCTAACCTATTGGGCTTTAAGCAATGACGTAGGGCATCTAAAAACTTAGTCTGTAGTTAAAGGTGAGATCTTTATGACTATTGGTGGTCTTCCCGACAAGCTTTCATCGTTGGTGGTGGGGTTCTATCAGTAGCCATTAATGGTGCTTATCGTGACTATCTTCACATTTTGGGTGGGGCTCGCTCAGCCCTTTAGGCTTTTGCAGCGGACTTCATTTAGGCAAAGCTGTGTTTCGAGCGATCTTCGCTAAAGTGATTTTTGCCAATTTGGGACGACCTTCGCTTGAGCGATATTCACCTAATTAAGTTGGATGAATTTCACCAACTTGGATGTGAAGTTCTCTTTGTTTGGTTGAGCTTTACTTCATCTTGTGGGCATAGTCAATATGGGTGACTTTTGCTTGTGAGCGAGGTTCACCTCTGCCCTTGAGTATGATGGCTGAACTTGGCCTATGTCTGCTAACTAATTTTGTCATCTTTGTACAGTTACCTATTCAAGAGCTCCTGTGAATAGTCACAATCATTTTGGTCATGATAGGACTCATGATCCTTAAGTGACACATGTTTTTGATAGGAACGTCTTACTATTTCTCAACGACAGCAGTCAAGAAAGGATTGAGGCCATCCATACGAGAAGCTATAAGACCTTGCGGGAAATAATTACCGACGCTAAGTTCTCCATGTCTCATGAAGATGTGTTGGTGAAGCCGCATTCTCTCATTGAATATAGTGTTCCTGGCAGCAACTCTTTCTTCCACTGTAGGGAGGAATAATGGTATTATGCTTAGGGAGACTGTCAAATTGCTTTGCCAGCAATAGAGCATCAAGTCTCCTTCTTGTTCTTGCATCATCTTGTTGTGCCTCGTTTCATGCACTTTAACCTCACAAATGTGGAGGATAGTGTTAAGATAGGCATTTTGAAGTATGAGGATGTCTTCCATCAAGAAGGACATTATGGGAATAACATCATAGGTTGTGTCCAGGCTTTGTGAATGAGGATGCACTGGTTAACGAAGTTGCTGTCATCCCAAGCACCTTTGGGAATGAGCTTGTCAAAATCGATGTCCAGTATTTAGGTGGGGATGCCAGATTTCCCAATTAGATTAAGTTGACAGATACCCAGTAGTGGACTCACTTGGTAGACTTTGCTATTGGCACTTTTGAGGAATGATTGCAAGAACTGAGCCTCTATACTACAGTTAGAGCTTTCAAGTATGGTTTTGAGATTTGTGCATTGATTTTGTACGGCATGTTGGAGTTATATAATAGTAATAGCAACACCTTCTTCACTCCAATGGGGGAGATTTTTTATTGCTCTTCATGAGATATTTGATGTATCTCATTTACCGATGGGGGATCGTCCGTACGAGGAGTATTTTTCAACTAACAAGGAGTTGAGTACTTACTCTCATATTGTCCATGTTGCAGAAGCTTTTCGAGAACCGGTCTGCCACTTCCTCATTTGCTAGAGGACTACTGGGAGCACTAAATAAGACCCATATCGCACCTCGTGTTCCTTGGGTTGAGTATTTATTTTCCAATGTTAGTAAAAAAGGAAATGTGGGCACAATTTCTCCAGCCACGGATGTTGATGTCGAGACTTGCATCTTCAAGGATGACTTCGTATTGCACACTGCTAACTTTGATGTGTGTGGGTTGCATGCCAATGACCAATTTGAGAGTTTCTATCATCAGGCAAAGAAGCTAATATCTGAGTTGGCATTGCTTGCAGGGTTCTTCTCTATTTGGCTAAAGCGTTATGTCATGCTGTTTTGGCTGAAAGAACGCATCTCGATTAAGATGCTATACCCCACTGTGTTGTTAGCCTCTCGGTACAACTTAGCTCTTCTACAGGAAATGAGCTACATTCCTCATGGCCTAGAGAAGTGGCCACTGAATATTTGAAGCAGGGGGATAGTTGCCTGAGGAATCAAGTACCCAATCCTAGGGTGGAGCTATGGTATACCTATTTGGTAATATGGTTCACATAACACTACCCTCAGTTCATGTCAGCAGCTATGTCTAGTAGTGAGAACGTTGCCTTGCTTCAGAGGTACGAACATTCAAATTAGCTTGTTAAGTACCTTGCTAGGATTTGTAGGATTCTCCAGAACAAGGACCATTATCGTCTTCATTGTTGCTTCCCCTCAATTGACAGTGTTAGTCCTGGGGTCGAGTTTGAAGACAGTATGAGTAGCGAGCGCTTCACTTGCTTTCCTAGTGGGTGTTTCAACCGGTTGGTAAATATCTGACCAGGTCACCTCATCGCTAGGTTGAATGGTATGGAGTGCTACAACAAACTCAATTTGCCATGCCGATTCGCTCATCAATTTGTCTATGATCAGCTGTACGTTGAGAATCCAAACCCAGGATACTATGGATAGGGAGCTTAGTCGACGAAGATCGTGTTTGGTACCACTTTGTTGTGGGGCTACAGGGGCTCGGTTCTTGCTTCCTCAGCACATGTCCAACTGTTACATGACATTGGGGTTTTGCAAGTGGTGTAGCGAGGTGGTTGGTCCTCCTCCTGAGTTTTAGGTGAACAAAACTGGTTTGTGTTGGACCACCCGGTAGTATAAGGAACTATCTCGGAAGGGCTCAAAGAGCAGAGCTCTTGGACTTTGACAATTTTTGGCAAAACGTGTACCAGATGAAGGTTGGGAAGAGAAAGATGAACACCCTACTTCTCCAAGATAGGTCGGTATCAACATTTGAGAGCAGACTGAGCCAGCACTTCGTCAAGGAGTACCTAATAAGGGACGGGGGTAAGGAAATAGGCCATTACATGTTACTACTCCTCAACCTACTTCGAAAAAACAGCGCTTAGCATCTCCTGAGCCTGAACCTAGCCTAGAGATTCTTCAAGGACTAGGGAGGAGTCTCTTATGGTCCAAGTATAAGAACCTAAGATTGGCTCTTCAGGTGATTTCTGTTCACATGTTCATAACTTTCATGCTACAGTGCTTTTAGATGATGCACTTCTTTTATACAGGTAAGAAGCCCATTCTCTAGACGACGAAGAGGAAAAAATGGATTATGGGCATGCTGACACTGATACCTACTTGACTGAGCCCGAAGATGCAGGCAATCTCAGTGACATCGTTGATTCAGATGATGAATATGATTTCGGCATCATGGGTGAAGAGATGCCTACGTCTCTTCCTCTGAGTGGTCATTTTGAACCGGTGACTACCTTTGAGGGTGCTTCCGCTATTTTTACATTGATTCTTATTATTAAAGTAATTGAGGATCCTGCACCATCACCTACTTTGTTAGTGTAGAGAAGATTGATTGTTCACGGTGCTTCTTACAGTGATGATGACATTTCAATTTCTCCCATGCTAGAACGGGTTGAAACGGAAGGGCCACCAAGCCCTAAACCTGCCTGTGATGAAGGCTCAAGTGTGGTTGTAGCTATTCTTGAGGAGCCAGAGGTCTCATTCATAGGTGTTGAAATTGTACCTATGGACGTGTCTGCGACCATGCTGATGGTGGTGAGGTGGACGATCTCGTCTATAGTCTAAAACATCTTGGTGACACTTACACCATATCTTATGTTGGGCAACAAGCAGATACAAGTCACACCAACTATCCCTCTAACCACAACGGATGTAATTGTGGTCTCTACTGAAGGAGGACTTTCGAGTTTTGTGGAGGTTCCTCAATCCCATGAAGGACTTGGTAGAGGTGGAGGTAAAGATCTTGGTGAAGAGTCTTGTGAGATTATTTAACTAGAGTGTTGCAACTTCCTTGAATTCACAAAGGTTGTTATTTGCTTGCACTCTCAAGTTGTTGAGGATTAGCTAAGTGTTTTGGCATCGGTCGCTAGTACTGTCCGCACTGAACCCTTCAAGAAGTTGATTGACAAGCCAACATTCCATTGCCAAGAGCTGTATGGGCTTCGCACGGCTGACCTTGATGGCATTGTTGAGGTTGAATTCCGTCACTTGCTAGTAACTCATCGTAAGGCCGGTGAATTTGCCCGTGCAGAAATGGACCGGATCAGTGTGAAAGTCTACAAATAGAATGATAGCATTGCATCGGCTGATGGCCACCACACAGAGCTTCAGGGTACTATTCAGGAAAATGATGCAATAATCAATAAGGCTAAGGCGACTATTGTGGTGGCTCAAGCACGTTTGGAGGTAGCTCAACATCAAAAGGAAGAGCTTAAGCTTGATTTAGCCGAGTTGACCATGAAGTGGGACTCTCAAGTTGCGGAGCTTAAAGCTGAAATGGAGAGGCTTTCAGTCGTCAAATCTCAGGTCATTCCTCTCGATCCTAGAATCTTAAGGGAATAAGCTCAGAAGGGTGCACATGAAACTAGGGATGCACAAATAGTTGAGTGTGTTGCACAGATACACACTTTTTATCCTCTTTCCCTGTAATGATCATTCAGTGACTCTTTCAATAAATAAAGGAACTTCTTATCTCCCTTGATGTGCGTATAATAGAGGTGTACTATTAACATATTATAATAACATGTTTGTTAGGGATAATGATATTGGTATCAAACTAATAGAGGTGTAATGTTAACACAATAGCTTGATCAGGTTGACATTGTTCAGAGGTGTAATGTTAACATGATAGTGAGAGGATATTTTACAGATGTGTAATAGTGAGAGGATATTTGATAGAGGTGTAATATTAACCAGTCAAATAAGATCACCGATAGAGGTGTAATGTTAACCGGTCATATCACGAGAGACCAAAAGACGACTACCGTTTGAAGTGTAATATTAACTTAACGGTAGGAAATCAATAGAAGTGTAATGTTAACTAATCGGTTTTTGATAAGAGCGAATTTAACAGAGGTGTAATGTTAACCGGTCAAATTCACTAGGATAGGTCGACAAAAGTGTAATGTTAACCAGTTAACAAAATGGTCTGACAAAGATGTAATGTTAACCAATCAAATCATTTAAAATGAGAAACCGTTCAAAGGTATAATATTAACATGACGGTTTGATCAAGTCAGTACTGTTCAGAGGTGTAATGTTAACATGACAGTACAGGAGATGCTTAGAGTGGACACTATTCAGAGGTGTAATGTTAACATGACAGTGAGAAGATATTTTAGAGTCAAGTAAATAAATGTTAACTTAATAACTCATTGAAGATTTTGGGATCAAGAAGATCAATGTTTCTAGTCAAAGGTGAAAACTTAAACGTGACTGAGATCTCTGTGGGGAGATAGAACTGGCCAATATCATGGGTAGCATTTCTTGAGAAACTTCTCGTTGATTGGTACCATAACCCTATTGCCATGTTGGTCAATTAGGCAATATGCTCCATTTGAGTTGGTTGTCTCTACTACAAATGGACCTTCCCTTTTTAGGTTGGACTTTTCCTTTAGTCTTATGTGTTATGACGACGGGTCGATGAACAGCTAAGACTAAATCACCTTCTTTGAAGCATCGTTCTCTAGCTCTTCTGTTGAAGGCCTGGAGTTTCATGACTGGTAGATCTTAATTCTTTGTTGAGCTTGAAGTCTCAGCTCATCCAACGCTTCTAGTTATTGGAGACGCTTTTTATGATGTTCTTCAATTGTTGTTTTCACAGCGATGGCCATTCTTATTGACGGTACCTGAATTTCCTTAGGGATCACGGCTTCACATCCGTAGACTAGTGAGAATGGTGTGAAGCTAGTGGGAGCATGGATTGTTGTTCTGTAAGCCCATAACACTCTCTGAGTATCTCATCCCAATCGCGTTTGTTAGAGGAGACAAACTTCTTCAGAATTTTAATGATGGTTTTGTTGAAAGCTTCAGCTAGACCATTAGCGGCTGGGTTGTATGGCGTAAAATCCACATATTGGATTTTGTACTTGTTGTAGAATTTGCAGAACAATCTAATTGTTGAATTGTAGACTGTTATCATGAATGATTCGTCTAGGAACGAAGAATCGATAAATCATGTGATGTCTCAAGAATTTTATCACTTAAGATGTCTTGACTTCTCTGAGGAAAACAACTTCGACCCATTTGGAGAAGTAATCTGTGATGGCCAGGATGAATCGATGACCTTTAGTATACGGCAAGCTAATTGGCCCAATGATGTCCATGTCCCAAGCTTCAAATAGCCAAGAGACAACTGTAGGATGCAATCCTTTTGAATGTTGATGTAGGCAATCAGCATGGATTTGACACGTATGACATCGTTTAGTGTATACTATCATATTTACTACTATTGGCGACTAGTAGTAGCCTAGACAATGAAGTCGGTCTTGAAGATTGGGACTTGATTGATGAGCTCCACATGCACCATTGCGGGCTTGCTTTAACACTTCTCGAGCTTCACTTGGTGATAAGCATCAGAGCAAGACACCGTCCAAAGATCATCGGTACAAAGTCTATGTGGCAGAATCATAGAAGAAATGTGGAGCTCTTTTTTGAATCGAGGCCGCTTTCTTTGGATCATCTAGTGATATCCCATGCAAGACATAATCAATGATTGGGAACCGCTAATCATTACCCTCGAAGTGAGTTGATCTTGCATGCACTTCGTTGGCTTCAAGAATTTTCTCCGAAGAGCATAATTGATGGCTAGCCACGGGGATATTCTAGGTAGATTTGGATGCCAAATCAAGTGTGGCTACAAGGGATGCTAGAGCATCTGCATCAGTGTTCTCAAGGCAAGCTATGTAGTTAATGTAGAAACCTTCAAAAGATTGAGCAAGCTTTGTTGCCGCTTTGTGGTAAGGCATGAAATTATTGTGGCAGACCTCGTATTCTCCCTTGATCAGATTCATGATTAGTTTAGAATTACCATGAGCTTCAAGGTATTTGACACCCATATAATGAGTGTAGGCAATAAAAATTGCCTTTAAATCAAGGAGCTCAAACCTCGCCCATTTGAGTTTGCATGCATGCTCAAAGAAAGCAAAGCTCGCCTATTTGCTTGACTTGCCAGCATAAGTCAAGCTCGCCTGCATTCAACAGGTCAAGAAAAAGCTTGCTTGTTTGCTTGATTTGCCAGCACAAGTCAGGCTCACTTGAGGCCAGGCCATGCTCGCTTGTTTGTTTGGCTCGCCTTCACGAGCCAAACCTCACCTGTTTGTTTGGGTCACCTACACGAACCAAACCTCGCCTATTTGTTTGGCTCGCCTGCACGTGCCAAATCTTACCAACCACGTATGTTTGCATGACTCGCCAGCATGAGTCAAGCTCCCCTAATTATCGAGCTCACCAGCAAGAGCTCGACCTCACCAGAACGGCTTGCTCGTCCACACGAGTCAAGCCCGCCTACAGTGCGTTTTCCAGCACGAACTCAGCTTGTTGACGAACACTAGCTTACATGGTCAATGGGCCGGCCAGCAGACCTCGCCTGTTCACCAAGCTCGCCTGAATGTTCAAGCAACTAGCAAGCTTGCCTGCAAGCCTGTCAGCCCCACCTGAACAGTGCAAGTGGCTGCTTGCTTTTGGAAGTGGGCCCACCCACTTCCCATGTCCTAGGTAATGAGGCATGGCTCCCATCGCCCCTATAGTGGTCACATCGCATAGCTATAGGGAGAGTATGCTACTCCTTACTCCTATTAGTGGTCACATCCCACAAATCAAGGGATGACCTATGCCATCCCTTACCTATTTATAAAACCCCTTGACCAACGTAGAAGGGGGGTTCAGCTTACAATTTGGTAGAGAAGCTTGGCATATTCAAGACTCTTCAACCAGAGGTAGGATCATATTGGAGAATGCCCTTAAGTCTCTTGGCTTCTTCTTGGCTCCTCAAGAGCTCTTCAAACAGAGGTCTTCATTGGCTTGCTTGTAGAACTTTCCTAGCTTTTGCCTGGATTGTTGATATAAACTCAATCTGAACTCTCAGATTTGCAACTCTTGGTTTTTTGTAAACTCTTGCATATTAGCCTTTTCAAAGCATTCAGCCTTGATACTCATCACGCTCGGGTATTATCAAACTCAATCACACAAGAGCTTCTACTGTGTACCAAAGCTCAACCATAATTTTGATCGGATCATCCAAGGGAAGTAAACTCAACGCAAGCATTCGAGGGAGGCATCATATTGCTACCAAAGAACCCACATTAAATAAGAAGAGCATTCTCATTGCTTATGTTGTAATTTTGATTTCTTTATTTGTCATCAGCCGTTCTTATCAATACAAATCTCCCTCCCTTTTGGAAGGAATCAAATTATTACCCACCTATAGAAGATGGTGACCACAGTGGGAGGAATTGTTTCTTCAACTGAAATGATGGTGGTGTAATTTGGTGAAGTTGCGGAGGGGATGACAGTCAAGTCCCTTGTGATTGAGTTCAACCAAGCTAAGTACGAGGAGTACTTATCTTCTTCCTCCTATAGCGGTAAAGCTTCTCACCGATACCGTAGAGTTGTGCATATGGCCCAGCCCCAAGTGGCCGAGGTAGCAATGCCCGAGAGCTCTATCCTAGCAACAGCAGGGGGTTCTATCTCCCCCAAGCCAGCCAAGGCCATGCCAAAGACCAAGAATGTAAGCTAAGGGGCTGCTCGTTGGGTTTCCAAGCAATCTATGCAGTCCCCTATAGAAGAGGAGACAACTATTTATATTGGTGAGGACCACACTTTCATCATCAACATGAACCCTCCTCTCTCCAAGAGAGCCCAACGGTGGCGACGACAAGCTCTCGCCCATCAAGAACCCTAAGCCTTCACTTCCTATGATGGGCTGAACTACTATTCAGGCCTGAGAAGAGCCAAATAGGAATGTAAAGTTTCTAGTTTTAGCGGACCACGTTCAGGTGAGTCTACCTGTTCAGGAGGGCTTTGTTCTGTTGACAAAGTTTCCAAAACTGGCGAGCTTGATGTTTTAGGCGAACCTCACTACAATAGCCAAGTTCCCTATTTGGACGAGCTTAGCAAGACATACGAACCCCCTAATTCAAGAGGGCTTTGCTCTTCAAGCCATCTTCCCAGATCAGGCGAGCTGCCCAAATTAGGCGAGCTCTATGATTCAGGTGAACTGCACCCTCAAGCAGGCAAGCTTCGCATCAAAAACAGAAGCCACCATGTAGGCGAACCCTAACAGGCCTACCAAAAAACATGCTTTGGCCAAAAAGGCAAAGCAAAGACCAGTCAAACAGGCAGACCTCGCTTGAATGAACATGTAGCTGGAGCTCGCCAGAAGGCTGAAGCTCGCCAGAATATGAGACCTCACCTATCAAGGTAGGCTCACCTGAACTCAACACTTGGAGAATTTTCCATGTGTTCCCATAATTCCTCTTCCGAGCCTTCTTCGCATGATTGCGTGTTTGATTCTTTTGACACCGGGGGTTGTTACCATCAACCCACAGGGGATCTCAAGGACCATCAAACTCGCAAGTGCACTATTCATGAGGCCAATCCTCAATGCCACTATGAGAGGCTCCTCAAAGCAGTGCTTGCTGATTGCTAGTGTACCAAGGCACCAAAATCTTTGGTGTTCGAAAGGCTTTCTCAATAACCTCTGGAGTCAAGACTTCCCTGTTGGAGATGCAATCGCCGGAGGAGACAGGCTACTAATGGTTTGGAACTCCCAGCCACTACAGTTAAAATAGAAAGGAAAGGAAAAGCCAAGTTTTCTCATTCGTTAGGTCCGGAGTTTTTCCCGGATTCAAATACCTTCCTGTTGAAAGTAAGGGTGTCTACCTATACAGCCATACTCAAACAGGAGCGGCCATCCCATTCGATTACGCTCGCCTATCACCCATTTACGACAACGATGACGAGGCTTGTCAACGATGGCAATGTCTCAGACCTTAAGCTCAATGCAGAGCAAGCACGCGAAGGTGCACATGGTGGAAGTCCTCGATGAGGTCGCAAGGAGACTTGAAGAGCAACAAGAGAACATCAACTCCTTGAAAGGAATGATGGAACAACTTCTAAACAAGAAGAAGAAGAGGAATTCGCAAAATTGACGAAGATCCTCGAAGAACATGGAACGAGAGCTTACTCCTCCTAACACATCTGAAAAGGAAGATAGTCGCAGATCGCATTCAAATTACTCATCCAAGTCATCAGGAAAAGCGTCACATGCTGGCAGCACTCTCTGGGACAAGAGGCTTGATGAGTTCAAAAGTCAACTCAATGCCCTGAAGCTCCAGAAGAGCATGAATGAGCTAGGGGTGGTTAGACCGTATCTAGTCGAATGGGATACAGTCCCTTACCCGACAAAGTTCAAACCAATGAGATTAGCCTAGTTTGATGGCAAGGGATCTCCCTCACAACATATCTACTACTTCCCATCTCAAACAGAATTTCTCACAAGGAATGATCCTATCCTCACCCGACTGTTCATCGGCACCCTGAGAGGGGTAGCCTTTGAGTGGTTCTGCAAGTTAGAACAGGCTCTATCACTAGGCTGACGTGGAAAAGCTCATCTTGGCCCATTTCTTTGATGGTAACACAAAAGTGTCGATGGCCACCCTACTTGCTGACAAGCAGAAGAAAACAGTGTTGGTCAACGAATTCGTCAAGAGATTCAGGAATCGGTCATTACAATGCCGGGATTAGGTCTCCTCAGCTACACAAACAATATTGCTAACTTCAAATTAAAACATTGTACATAATAATTTGCATGAGAAGGGAAGTTTGAATCGACAACTTCTCTAGTGAATAGCAAAAAGGAATCAGTCACTACTGTGCTGCAACAACCTCTCGATCGACATTTTGTCCAGGATCAGCGCAGTGGAAACCTAGACCTAGAAAGAGCTTGTTCGCCAGGGCGAGCAAGTTGAAAACATGATCACGAAGCCTGAAGATGTGAACAAAATAGATGATCCAAACTACTAAGCGTACCATAGATTTTTGGGTCATCATACCTCCAAGTGTTATACCCTTAAGGATAAGCTGCAGGCTCTTTATGATACGGGAGTCCTAAAGAAGGAGAAGATGCAGAAGAACATGACTACAAACATGGTCACCCTAAAGTTTGGGACAGGCCTTCCTGAGGTTCATGCACCGGCAGGTATCGTGCCCATCCCAAAAGTAATGCTAAAGATCACTAATGCTGATCCTCACAATCAACGATAAAAAGGCTTGGTACCGCAGATCTTTCTTTCAGGATAGGTGAAGTGGGTTCATCCTGATATCCTCGACGTTGAGAAGTGGACTTCCAACAAGTCCAAAGGCAAGCCTAAGCTCTGTAACATCATTTTGGCAATTTTGGACGATGGCAAAATAGAGATAGCGACCTTCACCGATTCCTATAGCGAGCTAGACACCTTGATTAGCCGAGCAGGGAAGGACTTTGCCAAGAACAAGCCTCCGATAGCGAAAAGTCCGACAAGACCACCGGTAGGACCATCACCAACAGTCCAACCGAACCCTGACAAGCCGAGTTCGAGCAGTCAACCCTTTCGGATTGACCTACTCGCACAGTTGAAGAACATTCTAGCCAGAATCACTATGTACGAGCTCCTATGGTTATCCGAATCTACCCAGGAATCTCTACGTGAGGCACTAGCCGACATAGAGACTTTTGCCATGCATTTCTCGCCTACTTCGGAAGAGGATGCAGAGAAAGGGTGTCCACAATGATGCCCGATATCCAGACAATGGATTCCTTGCATTATCTTCACTCCTAAGGATATGCTCATCAAGAGGACATCTTATAACCGACCCCAGTACTTCACGGGATACGTCGGATCCTTTCGAGTGGACATGATCCAAGTAGATCCAGGGTCTGCTTTGAGCATTGTCCCATTGAAGCTCATCAAACATTTGGGGTTACCTCAAAAGCAGTTGTCTATAATGACTACCACCATTTTTGGTTTTAACGCCACCAGAACTCGGTCGCTGGGAAGATCCGCCTCAAGTGCCGACAGGACGTTATGAAGACGGAAGTGACCTGCTACGTCATTGATGCAAAGCCTTCCAACAACATGCTGTTGGGTCGGCCATGGATCCATAGCAACCGAGTAATCCCATCCATATTACATCAATGTTTGAAGCATGTGGATGACCGTGACCAAGTAAAGATGGTGATTGCTGATAAGCAACCCTTCAAAGGGGTTGAAAACTACTTAACTGATTCTTTGCTCTACCAGGACTCTGAACCGGACAATGAGCCACCGGTCGAGGAACCTAGCAATAGCAATGAGGCCGATAGTGAGTCTGACTACAACGAGGGTCTTGTCTTGAATGACATTGAACCCATTGTAATCGGCTATGGAGGCCTTGTAGTTACCAACGCTGCCAAGGTGGATGGGTTTATCATGAATGAAGATCCTGACTTCGCTTACTTGTCATCTAGTTCAGAGTCTAGTAATGACGAGTTTACCAATTTGTTTGTAGAGTTATATAATAATTATTCCTTGCACTTGCCTATGTACTCGTCGTTCGTCATAGACAAACAAGCGACCTAGTCCTCACAAGCCATCTTTGTCATACCCGCCCAAGGTAATTATTAGAAACATATTATCTTTGGAAGGATAGACTGGCCTATGCGCACAATATGGGACGAGTCAGACGATTACGAGCCTGCTCCTCAATTCTCTCATTATGATCAGATCGCAAAGCGTATGATGGAGACCATGGGTTATGACTTCCTCCGCAAAGAGGGCTTGAATTATGGCAAAGGGCGAAAGACACTCGTCCAACCAACTTATGTTCCCAAAGGAAAGCCCAGCAATTACTTCAGTAAAACTTGAAGAGGGTTGGGTTACACCTCCTCTTCATCAAAGTTATATTGTAATTTCGGTTAAGATTCTGAAGACGATTCTTCTGGAGAAACATCGTCAACATCCTCGATGTGAGATTCAGATGTTAGTGTGGGAGATCTGTTCACGGATCTCACAGTCAACATGGCTATGGTTGATCCCACTGAAATTGGAGAGGATGACCAGATCCCGTTTTATGATGAAGCAAGGGAACACCACGTCAGTGCCCAATGGAATGGTCGGTTCAAACAACGTGAACCACCCACGGAGGAGAAGATACTACAAATAAATATGTGAGATGAGGCTAACCCCAAACCCATATTTATCACTGACAGCTTACCTCCCCAGGAGAAGAAGACCTTGCATCCTTCATCCGGGAATATATTGACGTCTTCACCTGGAATTACGAGGACATGCCTGACCTTGATCCCCAGATCACCATGCACCACCTCAACATCAGCTCGGATGCTAAACCTATCAAATAATAGCAAATACGGTTTCGTTCATAAATCATAGAGGCGATCGAAGCCAAAGTGAAGAAGTTGATCGAGTCGGGCTTCATTAGAGAGGAACAACACCCCTATTGGGTGGCTAATATTGTTCTAGTCCTGAAGAAGAATGGAAAGATCCATATCTGCATCAACTTCAGAGATCTCAACACTACATGTCCAAAGGACGAATTCCCTTTATGCATCACAGACAACATCTTCGACAATACTTGTGTGTTTGAAAGGATATCCTTCATGGATAAGTTTTCAGGGTATAATCAAATTAAGATGCACCTTGAAGATGAAAAGCACACTTCATTCAAAACTCGGGTAGGGGTATAGTGTTACACAGTTATACCCTTCAAACTTAAGAACACCGGCGTAACCTATCAGCATACCATGAGCATAATTTTTTGGGGTCATCTATGAAAGACAGTCGAATGTTACGTAGATAACTTGGTTGTGAAGAGTCGCAGCAAAGACAATCATATTTAAGACCTGAGAATGATGTTCGAGCAGATGTGATCCCATCAACTCAAGATGAACCCCATGAAGTCATTTCTATGGATGTCAAGTGGCCAATTTCTCAGATTTGTCGTCATGACAAAGGGAATTCATATAGACCCCGACAAGGTGCAAGCTACTAAAGAGCTTCAACCACCCAGGAATCTCAAGGAATTGAAAGGACTACAAGGACATATGGATTACATCTGAAGATTCATCTCAAATCTCTCAGGTAAGTACCAACCCTTCTCCAAGCTGATGAAGAAAGGTGTTTCCTTCGTATGGGATGAGCCTTGCCAATGAGCGGTCAATGAGATCAAGACTTATCTCTCGAATCCACCAGTCTTGGCGGCCCCAGTTTTGGAGAAACCCTTCCTGATTTATGTGAGGGCAATAAAGCATTTCTTAGCGCCCTCTTAGCACAGAATGACGATGCTGGCCATGAGGAAGACATCTATTACCTGAGTAGAACCTTTCAAGGAGTTGAACGGTGATACGCCATGGTCAAAAAGGAGTGTTTGGCCTTGGTGTTCTCTATCCAAAAAATGTGACACTACCTAGTTGGTCAAACCATACATGTCATCTCCCAGATGGATCCAATCTAAGTCTTCATGACACAGCCCGAATCCTTAAATTAGAACCTAGCAAGATGGACACTCTTGTTGTCTCAATATGACATACACTTCATACCGCAGAAGTCTGTCAAAGAACAAGCAATCTGTGATCACATGGCCAGTCATCTGATCGAGTCAAAGACTGACCTATTCGAAGCTATGCCGGATGAAACCCACGAGGTTAATGTAACCTCACAGGAAGAAGTTTGGCAATTCTACTTCGATGGAGCATCTCACGTAGGCACAAGTGGGTCTATCGTCACGAGGGTGAGGGTGGTCTTGGTTTCAACACAAAACCACGTATTACCCCGAGCTTTCTCTTTAATTGAGTCGTGTACCAATAACGTGGTTGAGTACAATACGCTACTCATCAGACTTGACTTTGCCAAGGAGGTTGGGGCGAATCATCTTGAAGCTTACGGTGACTCTCAGCTCATCGTCAGGAAGAAGTTTGGCGATTGTACTTCGACAAAGCATCTCACATAGGCACAAGTGGGTCTATCATCGCGAGGGTAGGGGTGGTCTTGGTTTCTCCACAAAACCACATATTACCCTGAACTTTCTCTTTAACTGAGCCATGTACCAATAACATGGCTGAGTACAATATGCTACTCATCGGACACGACTTCGACAAGGAGTTGGGGGTGAATCATCATGAAGCTTACGGTGACTCTCAGCTCATCGTCAGCCAAATGACTGGAGAATACGAAGTCAGAAATAATGACTTAATCCCATGTCATGAAGTGGCTGTCAAACTAGCCGAATCATTCGAAAACATCCGCATTGAGCATGTGCTTTGTTCTAAGAACACGCATGCAGATGCCCTAGTGTCATTGGCAACTAAACTAGCTCAACCGCTGGGAACCAGTCAATACGCCATTGTTGCAAGCTGATAACTCTTCTGTCCGGAGCATGTTCTGGAAGTGAATGTAATTCACCAGGCAATGGGTCAACTTGAGCTGAGAGATTAGCATTTCTCAATCATCGACTACATCTTGTACGGAATACTACCCAAAGATGTAAAGGAGCGAGATTCTGTTCGCAGACGTGCTCCGAGATTTTACTACGATTCAACAACAAAGATGTTGAATCATGAGTCCTATGACGTCATGTTTCTTTGGTGTCTCTCAATGACAGAAGCACAGAAAGTCTTGCGGGAAGCCCATGATAGTACCTGTGGTGCTCACTAACCCGGATCCAAGCTCTGGGATCGCTTGCGAAGAATGGGCTATTATTGGCCCAGAATGATCCACAACGTTGTCGCTTTTGCTAAGCATTGACATGCGTGTCAAATCCACACTAACTACATTCACAAACCACCCGAAGACCTACATCTGATAGCGACTTCATGGCCATTTTAGACATAAGGATGGATGTTGTTAGACCAATATCTCCACCATCAACCAAAGGTCATCTCTTCATCCTTGTGATAACCGACTACTTCTATAAGTGGGCCTAAGTCATTCCCTTAAGAGAAGTCAAAGCTGGTGATGTGATCAAGTCCATCAAACATCATATTGTCTACCGATACGTTATTCTAAGACGTATCATTTATGATAACGGATCACAATTCGTTAGTCATGCATTCACTCGGTTTCGTGATAATTTTCGAATATAGAATCTGGAATCCATGGCTTATAATCTATCAGCGAATGGACTAGTCGAGGCTTTCAACAATATGATCGTCAAGATCTTTACCAAGATAGAATCCAACATCAAGCACGACTGGAATGAAAAGCTCGGTGAAAGCTTGTGGGCATATCATACTACAGTTCGTATACCGACCGGTACTGCACCTTATTCACTGGTATACGGTTGCGAGACCGTACTACCTCTAGAGATTCAGATTCTGTCCCTACGCGTTGCACTCATAACAGGGATGATGACTGAAGAAAGTCATCAATGACGTCTCACAGAATTGGAGGCATTAGATGAGAAGCAGCTCGAAGCTTAACAATACATTGAGTTCTATCAAGCTCGAATATCCAAGGCTTTCGACAAGAAAGTCAAGCACGGATCTTTCAAGGAAGGAGAGTTGGTCCTCACGGTTCGACGACCTATGATACTTAACTCCAAAAAGAAAGAAAAATTACTACCCAAATGGGAAGGACTATTCATGATAGTAACAGTCTATTCGAATGGAGCTTACCATCTCGTCAAACCGAATGGCGATAAGATCCTGATGCCTATCAACGGCAAATTCCTAAAGAAGTTCTACACATAGTTTGCCTTCAATTCTTCATACACTACAACAAGTATACGAGTATAAACTACTCCTTCATACACTCCGACAAGTATACGAGTATAAACTACTCCTTCATACACTCTGATAAGTATACGAGTATAAACTTCTCCTTCATACACTCCGACAAGTATACGAGTATAAACTGCTTCTTCATACACTCCGATAAGTATACGAGTATAAACCACTTCGGTCAAACATTCCTACAGTTAAGGACAAAGCCAAAATCCTCTCTCGATCCATTCCACAAATAAGAGATCCACTAAATTAAACGATCAAACCTTTAAACAGTTAGGATCATCTTGAACACCCACTAGGTCAAACATCCAGGTAGTTAGTACCAAAGCTAAAGTCCCTTGCCAATCCTCTCTAATAGGATGGCGGATCCACAAAACTATCATGTTAACAATCACCTCTGATAGTCCCCCCAAATTTCCCATGCTGATCCTCTTTAACAGGACGACGGGCCCACTCCTATTGTCACGTTAACAGTCACCTCTGACAAATCAGCTTACCAATCCTCTTCAGTAGGATGGTAAGTCCACAAAGTTGCTCAAAATCACAACAAACTCCTACTATTATGTTAACAATCACCTCTAACAAAATTAATTTATCGACTCTCTTTAATAGAGCAATGGGTCCCTAAAGTCTTGTTCAAATCGCAAGTACCCAAAATTTGTCACATTAACAGTCACCCCTGACAATCAACTTACCAATCCTCTTTAATAGGATAGTATGTCCTCAAAGTCACTCCAATCGTGACAATCTAATCAACTTACCAATCCTCTTCAATAGGATGGTAAGTCCTCGAAGTCGCTCTGATCGCGATAATCCCATCACGTTAACACTAAACCTCATACAAGATACCCTATCAATCCTCTCAAATAGGATGGTGGGTCCACAAAACTATCACGTTAATGATTACCTCTGATAGTCAACCTCATCATTCATATAAATAATGTAGTTCGATCAGTCATCAAACTCCTACATCCCTAAACAATTTGATCCATTCTAAGCGTTCTAATATCCTTAGAATAATTAATGGATAGTAGCCAACCATGCAATGTGCTACTATATCAATCAATCATCACACTCATACATCCGTGAACGAGTTGATCCCCCCAACATCGGCATTCCCTCAAATAGCATTGTTCATCGATAATGGCCTACCAGGCGATGTGCCCTATCGACTGCCACTCTTGAGTATCGATCTACCAAGCGATGAATCATTATTCGAACCCTCGAACGACCACTTATAGAAGTGGTCGCTCATTTTTAGGCCAAGTTATTATATCTAACCACATGGCCTAACCTAATTACAGCTTGACAACTGTAATTAACCCTTTTCGATGCCTCGAATGGATAAGGATAGAAGAAATTTTAGCATTAAATTAAAAGAGAATTCTCAACAACTCATCATACTGAGGTGAATAGTATGGCTAGACTGATTCAAACGATAATCGGTAAATACAAACCAAACCCGTTGATAGCTGAGGGTTTGCTAAAAATCCTAAGTATTGGTCTACGACGGACAAGAACAGGAGTATATGCATAAGAAGTTGGACAACAAAAGCATAACTTTGTTCATAATAAGTAGATTTTGAGACAGTACATTCGAACAAAATTATGATAATACATTCAAACAAAGTCATAACAATACATCCAAACAAAAATGACAAAAAAAGTCTCAAAATCAAAACAACATCTCAGATTCGATCGCTGGAGTCCATCAAGCTAAAGGCGGAAAGTTCAGCCTAAAAAACGGCCAACCTCTTCGCCTGATCCGTTCAGATCTTCTCCTCAGCTTCCTTCTGGAGCTCGGCCTCAGCATGCAAGAGCAGCAGCAGCATCAGCAACCATTTCTTCCTGGTACAGTGCCTGGAGAGCTTCCATCACTTTTCTATAAGCACTATATACTCTAGTGCTCTCGAGCTTAAAGTTCTTCCGAGTCACCTCTCCCTAAGCAGTCCTAACCCCTGTACGCTCGTCAATATTGTCGTAAGCATCCATCTTGGTCTGCAAGTGACGTTGTCACTCACACAAGTTCGCGACGATAACCTCCTTCTCTGATATACGTCTGTAGGTGTAAATTTTAATTTTCTGAAATGGGGATTCGTTTGTATTGATAAGAGTAGCTTATTACAAACTAATGAATCAAAATTACAATAGAAGCGGAGGTAATGCCCTCCTTGTTTAACGTGTATACTTTGATAGCAATAGGATGTCTCGCTCAGTTCTCGTACTGAGTCTGCTTCCCTTGGACGATTCGGTCGAGATTGCTGGAGACCTTCAGTGCACAATATAAGATCGTGTTAAGTTCAATGCTGATCGAGGCGAGAACTCAAGAAAGATGCTACGGTGCATAAATGTTGCAAAGAGCAGATCATTCGTTCGCTCGAGAGCCAAAAGCTGATGGTCTGGTTCGCTGATTCTATCAATGAATTCCTAATGAACAAACCTTGAACCCCTTTCCTATAGCCAGGAAAGGCCCTTAAATAGAGGAGAGATGGCGTGGTCACTCCCTGAATCATGGGATGTGACCATCAACTGTTGAGAGATGCCATGCTTCTCACTTGTACTATGTGCGGATACTTGATGGGTTTGGAGTACTATACTCCTTCCCCTCATGTCGTGAGGAATAGGAAGGCCCATCCCTATACATGTCATTGCGACCTCCTAGTACTATACTCCTTCCCCTCATGTCTGGTGAGATCGCTGATCGCCTAGCTATTGGTTTGAATGTGCAGACGTATCTGGTTACTTGGACGAACCAACTTCGTACGAACGAGTCTGGTACACAGGCAAGCTTGGTGACAGCGTGCACTTGACGGGTCGCTTGTACCGTGAGCGACTGTTTGAGGGGCTCGGAGCACTGTAGTCCTTCCCCTCACATCGTGAGAAATGGGAAGGCCCGTGTATATGGCGTTCATTTCCTACATGGGGGTTTACTTTGCTCCGACGCTCTTTTGCTCAAGTTTTCTTAGAGAAAGTTCGTCTTCCCTGATTCAAGATGACTTTGAGAATGAGAAAGTATGCTTCGAAGGGGAAAGAGGAGGCTGCTCGACCAGAGCCCATCGTCCTCTCTAATGATAAGGAGAAAGAACACCCTCCTGTTTCTGCCTCTCAGTCCTTTCAACCTTCTCTTGATGATAAAGGGAAGATCCCCTTGATCCAGCCCATTGCCATGGTCCCCGCCGGCCAGGAGTCTATCATCCCGAGTCCCAGATCCGTACATAGCCTCACCGAGCAACTCGAGAACGCTATGAAACAAGTGGTCTCCATCGTTAGCCTTAGCTGGGGGAGCTATGCTGACTTCAGACCCTTTCTCATGAACTACAAAGCCGTTCTTAGGCATTTGAGTGAAGCTCGTGAGGATTCACGTAGTTTGGTCAAGCTTCTTCGCCTTGAGCTATGCCTGACACGCCTAGAGACTCTGTCACATGCCGACTCAGAGCCAGACGTGGAGTGGTTCATGGCTCAGGCCCGTGCCATAGGGGCGTGTGAGCAGGAGATCCGAGAGAAGGACCTGTCGGACCAAGGGGGCCTCGTCTCGCATTTGCTCCACCGACAATGTCTACTATAGGCAGAAATCGACGCTTCAACCTCCACCATCGCTCGAATGAAGTCTCAGCTGATGGAGGAAGAGGCGACTCTGAGGGACTTGCAGCTCAAAAGTGCGAACGTTCACGATGCTGTTGAAAAGGAGATGCAGATTCTTCAGGCGTTCCGTCAAGAGAGCTCCGCTACTGCTGCTGCTCTTGAGGCAAAGATCTGGAAAGAGGCGGAAGATCAGGCTCGAGCGGATCGGGCAGAGAAGGTAGCCAAGATCAAAGCTGAACTTGCCTCTCTAACCGAGATAGACTAGGACTGACGAGGGGATTAGCTTTTGGGATATCTTCACGTTTCTTTGTGTTGTTTTGTTATAATTATGTTTTGAAAGATTTATCGTAATCTTGTTTGAACAACTTGTCACGACTTTGATTACCTTTCATATTGGCTGAATGAATTATTATGCTTTTGGCTATTTAATGTTATACGCATATGCTTTCTCTCTTGTTTCTCTTAGGATTTTTAGCAAACCCCTAGCTTTTAATGGGTTTGACTTTCCTATACCGATTACCGTTTGAATCGGGCTAGCCATACTATTCTCCTCAGTATGATGAGTTGTCAAAAGATTTCTTTTAGGCTCGATGCTAAGATTTTCTCTCTAACCTTAGACTTTCGGGGTGCCGGTTTAGGTTAATCTCGACCATTTAGGCTGTAATTAGGCTGGGCCATGTTGTCTAAATGTAACGACTTATCCTTCAAACGGTCGTTATTCGCGTGAGCGGCCAAGGGAGTGTTGACAAGTCGCCCCGCTCGACGAGTCTGGTAATGCAGGTGAATACATGTTGCTTGCGCAAGCTTAAACTCAGTGTTTAGGATGAGTTGAATCAACAGGCGAACGAAGGAGTGTCGGTGAGGTCCATCCTACAGGCAAAGTGGATTGAACAAGCAAGTGGGGTAGTGCAGACGAGGTCTATCTTCGCACACGAAATCTGAGAAAAGCAGAAGGCAAGTAATGCATTCGCGGGCGGATTGGTGCCTACTAGATGGGGCCGCGTGGGCTTGTCAGATCGCATTAAATGCGATTTGACAAGGCGACCACGTTTTCATGCGCCTCGTCCGATAACGAATTGTGGCCATCGCTTTCAGAAGCTGTCTTTTGAGCTCGGCCATTAGATCTACCAGAAAACCATCTCTTGGTTTGGGCTTTGGGTTTGGTCTACCCGGCCCGTCCTCTATTCCGTCGGCTTGTCTATAACCGTCAAATTCGAACTATTGAGAGCGACCTGAGCCGTCGATCTTGGTCACATATCCCAACCGTGAGTGATCCGGGCCATTGACATCAATCGTGGTCATGCCTGTCAACCATAAACATCTTGCCTTTAAATAGGCCTCGTTTTCCTATTTGGGGGAAGTTACTGTGCTCAGAAATTTTGCCCGCTCAAATCCTCAAGAGAACTCAGCCTCCATCTCCGACTCTCCAATATGGCGCCGAAGGCCTAGAGATATACCTCGAAAGGAAAGGGCGCAAGGCGTTCTTCTGGTGGTGTGGTCGCTGGTGCAGCTGGCAGCGCCCCCGGGACGCACTCGGGTAAGTCTCACGATTTGTTTTGATAATTCCTTGATGAACAACATGGAAACGAGAGAATGAGCACTATTTGTTCGTCTTCTTCATGGGATTCCGCCATTTTTAGCAACTTCCCCTGATTTGGGCGAATCTGCCCTTTTCAGATGGATACAGCTTAGTTGGTGAATTCAGCCTTAGTAGGTGAATTCAGCTCTTTGTCGGGCAGATTCAGCCTTGGGTAGGCGAATTCAATTTTCGGTCGGGTCAATCCAGCTCTTTGTCTGGTAGATTTAGTTTACGTTAGGCGGGTTTTGCCTCATAAAGCGAACCAAACTTTTGTTAGGCGAATTCAGAACATGCCAGGCGAGTTCAGAACTGCCAAGCGAAATTAACTTTGTCTGGCGGGTTTCGCCTGTAGAGGGTCGCCTGTTTGGAGGACTTTAATTCTATTCTAACTCTCTTTGGTCTTGCCTTGTAGCCACATTTTTTGATGAGGCCCTCTTGGAGGGCGTCGCTATCGGCCTCACCGGCGGCACGGGCTACACGGTGCCCCCCCGATTTCCTCTTCTCGATCTCGTGCCGGTGTTCGCTGCTGACAAACAAGTGGAATTGACCAAGAGGGTCTCTGATGGGCACCACCTGACATTGCGTGAGTTAATCACCAATGCGGCGTTGACGGATGCGGCCAGGTCGGAGCTAAGGAAGCCCCAGTTTTTGTTTTGGGGACGGCGTGGCCGACCCCTCGGCTTTGCTGCTTGAGGAGAGCCGATGGCTCCAAGTTGTGGATGGGGTCCGCTACTATCTCCCTAGTATGCCACGAGGATTCTCAATCGTCGAGTTGCACTTGCTTTCGGTCCAAAGGACCATGAACTGGGATTTGACACAACTCAAGAAGGGGTGACTTGTGGGCTCTTCACGGGCTCCACAGCTGGTTATGGGATTGATGGTTCTTACAAGCGTGTGACCGCTCTGCATCCTGGCTTACTGCACAATGAATCGCCCGTAGGGGAGACGACTGTGGTGGCGGAGACCTTCCACCATCGCTTCTTTTAGACCGGGGGGCAATTTCCCCCGAAGGACTTCCGGGCTCCGGGGTGGATCCACTCCGTGCCTGGTAGCAACACTTGGTGGTCTAAGATCACCGAATACATCTTGGTCGAGAACTCTGACCTTGCAGGCTCAGAGTTGTACGCGGCTATTAGGGCCACCTAACATGGCCTGAAGATCAATGCGCCTCAGTTCCAAAGCATTCTAGAGTTGTACTATCCGGACAGCGGTACGTTCTTCACCCCTAACGGCGAGCTTGAAATTACCCTTCAGGAGATGTATGACGTGTTAAGCTTGCCATTAGGAGGGTTCACTTATGAGGAGTACGTACCTAGTCAGGAGGAGATCGACTACCTCTCAAGTCGGTCCCCTCAGGTGGTGGAAACTCTATGGGAGTTGCTCGGCCACTTCCACATATGTTTGAACACTCTTGGGGCCGTGGACCACAAAGGCAAGAAGAAGAGAGCTCCGGGGGTCAGCCACAAGAATTGGGCCAATTATCTATTCCGCAAAAATGATGTCAAGGGGCGACCAACTCTACCGCTAGGCGAGTGCGACCAGGCGGAAGTAGAGCGAAAGATAGCCGATGGCGGGGCTGCCGAGACCCTCGAGCATGATGAGGGCGGGTTCAAAGTGGGAATGACCTTCGAGTCATTCCACCATCAGGCCAGGTCTCTCATATCAGTCAAGGCCTTGCTCGTGGGCTACCTCATGTTATGGCTGAAGAGGTCCGTGGTTCCCACCCACTCCTTCGAGGTGATTCTGGTGGAGGTTGTCTACCCCGTAGTATGCTTAGCGTACGGGAGGCAATATGCCTTGGTGTCAGTGACGGTGGCCTGCATTCAGAGGGGGCTTCGCACATTAACGGCCCAATTTTGCCGAGCATCGTACGCCGTCAAAGGGGATGGCGAAGTTGCCAAGACCCCCAATCCCAGAGTCGGGCTGCCATATACTTATTTGATGGCGTGGTTCATCTACCACTATGAGTGTTTGATGAGCGCCCCGCAGCTCTCTATCTTCAAACACGGGGTTGAATTTGCCTCACTTGGTGTTTGCATTGCCTTTCACACAGGTATGGTTGAGGGGGTGATCCGCATTCCTTCCGATAAAGAGGAGGGAACTGAAGATGTAGAGGAGCTCGGCAACTCAGGTGAGCATGGTCCTGAATTCTGTCGACTTGCTGCCGGGGGCCCCTTAATGGTTTTAACGCTAATATTCTTTCTGTATTTGCAGCTGACTTGTCCTTCAAGGCCACTGGTAAAGAGGATCCTCCATCTAAGGCTGGTTAGTCGGCCGGAGAGGAGGATGAAGGAGAGGAGGGAAGTGATGCCTCGCCTCACGAGGAGATGTCGAGTCTCGGGGAGGTGTCGGCTCGTGAAGAAGTGTCACCTCGACAGGAGGAGGTCCTTACTCCGGAAGAAACTTCTGCTCAACCGGTCATCATCCCGTCATCTCATGCACCAGAGGCCGTCGAGACTTCCGCCGGGTCTGAGGTTGAGACCTCGTCGGTCTTAGCGAGGTCTACCGCCACCCTTGCCACTGCGGCTATCGTTGCCTTGGTGTCAGCGGTAGACAAGGCTACCCTCTCTCCTACGGCTCGCTTCCATAAGAGATTAGTGGATCAAACCCTCGTCAATTTCCAGAACACCCTCGCTGATTGCATTGAGCTTGCGTTGCAAGACAGTTGTTCTTTCGGGGTGTTCAAGGAGATCCTTGACTATCACATGGGCTTCTTGGTTAAGATGCTTGGTATTTTTGGTGCCAGCTCGTATTATGCGCGTTTGGCGAAGGCAGAGCAGACTACTTAAAAGTTGCTTGCTCTCCGCGCCAAGGGTTCGGAGCTTGTCCTCCTTGCGTCTGACGAGGTTCAGGTGGCCCTGAAGGATCGGGAGTGTAGATTGGAAGAGATGATGTCATTAGAGACGAAGCTAAAAGAGGCTGGGGCACATCACGGCTGAGGACGAATGAGTAGGCGAAGAGCATCACAGAGCCAACCTCAATATATCTAGCCTGTCCGTGGAGATAGCGAAAGCTAAACGAACTATTGCCAAGGTGTAGGCTCTCTTGGCCTCTAATGAGAAGGCCCGCGAACAACTGATGGAGGAGCTGGTGAAGCTTGATTCTCAGCAACAAACGGTCCTTAGCACAATCGAGGAGAAAGGCCGCGCTATCAAGGAGGTAAGGACCAACGTCCAGGACTTGCTTTCGCACACCGAGGAGGATATCCACCGAGAGGTCCTGCATAGGCTCGAGCTTAAGTTTACCCTGGAGACTTGCGAGGTGGAGTTGCAATTGAGAGATTTGTGACTTGACTTAATTGTATCGTTGTATCTGAATCTCTCCTAATGAATGAAATTATGCTTTTGCTTCAATCATCGTCCTCTTTATTCAATACACACGCATGCATTCCTTTTTTTAAAGTGGGTGATCCCTGACTGTGAATGAGCTCAACATGGGCTAGTCTTAGTCATAGGGAAATCTGATCTGAGTAAGTCTCAGTTATGGGCGGACTTGAATTGGGCAACTTTTAGCTATAGATGAATTTGGGTTGGGCGAGTTTTTAGCTGTAGGCGAATTAGGATTAGGCGAGTTCTAGCCCAAGGGACTTAGTCTGGGCTGTAGCCAAACCCAAATTAGGTTCAGGCCAAGGGAGATCGAGCCATCTGGCGAATTTGAATCGTAGGCGGCTTCAAACTCGGCGGTCACGGGTCTGTTCGTGTATTAATATGCTTGCTAGTTAATACGACGTAGGCACGTCGTTTTGCACTAAAGGTGGCATAGTAGGAGGCTCTCTATTTTTCATGTCCGATCCGAGCCCTTGGCTAGAGATCATGCTTAAAACTGCCAGATCTCGACCGTCCATGCGGAATTCTGAATTGTTCGGCCATACTTTTGACTGTTTCGGTTCGAACTATCAAATTGAACGGTGGGTGATCATCCGAGTAGTGCGTATATAATGCTCATCTCCCTTGTTGGGGGAAGTTATAGCACTCATTGCTTTCTGCAGGGGAAACCCAAGCTTTCTCTCACTACGTCTGAGATGGCTCCGCGAGTGAAAGTGACCGTCTAGAAGAAGAAACGGGGGGATTCCTCCCTTGCTACTGCCAAGGCTAACGCCACCGAAGGTAACTTTGCTGGGTCCTTTTGTTTTGATGATGATTTACAAATAATTTACATCTAATGTTGTTTATCTAGTGTTTGTGGTTTGTATCTATTCTAGGCAAATAATAAGTTGGAGGATGGATGGAATCAAGCTTTCACGATCATATCCAATGGAGGTTGGCGGAATTGTGGAGTGAAGCCAATGCAATTCAAGTTTAAGCTTCATCCGCAAGTGTACCAAGATAGAGCTTCGTTGAAGATCACAAGCTTGGGTAATTTAGTTTAGGAGTTTATATTATGTGTGTTAGTTCTTTAAGCTCAATCATATACACACATACACGTTTTGGTTTTGTATATATATAGTTATATATATACATATATTTTTTGGTTTGATAGTTTTTCAAGTTTTAATATGAAACAATTTAATACAATTAAAAATACGTTTCTTGTTTCATAATTATATGCATATATATGATTTCATCAATATCAATTTTATTTACTTCAATGAAATTATATTTATTGTTTTTGAAAAGTTTGCAAAATATGTAATTTTGTGAAAATATTATATTCTCAGCTTTTAGACTTAACAATAATCATATACATCTTTTATTAAGTCTATAAAATCTTTTTGTAACGTTTCAAAATATGGTTAAGCTAAAATTTCAAAACTATTGTGTTTACATTTTCATGTTTTGGACATACTTGAAAAATGATGATATTTTATATTTGGGAAGTCCTTTTTGAAAACCAGTTTCTGTAGCATGTTTATTATCATGTCTATAATCATTTTCCAAAGTTTTATATTTTTTTGAATAAATTTGATATTTTTAAACCATGTTTTATGTTGACATGTACTGTTTAAAACAGGCTATGTGCATGTCATGAGTCGACTCATGAACAGTGTTGATTCGACTCATAAACTGTTATATAGTTTACATTTTGTTTCTGATGAGTCGACTCATAACATTATGAGTCGACCCATCAGGTTGAGTCGACTTATGTCTGTCATAAGTCGACTCATAAACTGTGCTGGAAAGTGTGTTTTGTTTATGCTGAGTCGACCCATGACTTCATGAATCGACCCATGCATGATGAGTCGACTCATGAATTTTATGAGTCGACCCATAAGCTGTTTTTAACCTATAACAGCTAGGTTATAAGTAAACCCATGATTTTTATGAGTCGACACATAAAGTGTCTGTTGCACAATAATGGCTATTTCCATATTTTGTTTTTGTGTGGGTTTTTGGTCTTTTCCTTAGTGTTTTGGTTAATATCTTGGGTTACTATAAATACCCCTTTGCATTTACCTCTTCCACTAATCTAAGAAAATGTTTTAATTAAGTTTAACAAGAGTTTAAGTTTGTTTAAAGGTGTTTAAAAGCTTGTTTCAAAGTTTCGGTTTTGTGAAGATAATTTCACAAGAGGAAGAAGAGATCATCCTTTGGTGTTTGAGCTTAAACTCATCTCTCTCTCTCTCTCTCTTGATCTATAGAGAAGTTTTTCTAAACTCAATCTAGCTATTTATTGTTTTGTTTCTAATTTCCATAAGCTAGATTTATATTGAGTTTAGTTAAATTGTTTTTATTGAATCTCTTTGTTCACACACAACGTATTGAGCTTATAGTATTTACAATCATAGTATATTTTGGGTTGTGGGGTTTGTGACTTAGATTTGTGCCTAATTGAGTTCTTACCTTGTTTAGAGAACAATCATTTGTTGTGCTTAATTTGTGAAGTTCACTTTGTAATACACTTGTACACCGAAAGGAGTGTGTGGTGAGGACGTAGTCGATACCGAGAGGAGTGCGTCGGTGGTCTAGTGAGAGGTGATAATTTCGAGCACTTGAGGGAGGCGATACGTGAGGACCAATACTTGAGGTTGTAGCTTGTGTATGTACTTTGTGAGGATTTGTGAGAGTTGTCGGTTGACTTGATAACCGAGTGTGTAGAGTTTTCGGTTAGCTAGAAAACTGTATTGTGAGATGTAAACATTTTTTGGGTAAGCGTAGAAAACCCGGTGTGATAGTGGAGATCTCCTCGAGGTGAGGAGCGGGGACGTAGGTCGTGGGGACCGAACCTCGTGAACATATATCGCTTGTTTGTGATTGCACTGGTGCACTTATTTTTTTGTTTATTATTATATTGCCTTTGTCAATTGCTCATTGTTTATATTGCCTACTATCTCATTTATCTTGTCTTGTTTCCCCTTGTGTTTGTTTCATATCCTTGCATAGTTATCTTGTTACATATCATATTTGTTAGGATATTTGTTAGTAAGTTTTTATTGGCATTTAAATCGAATTAGATTAGCATAAACCCTATTCAACCCCCCCCCCCCTCTAGGGTTCTTTCCTAGTGGTATTACGGTCTTTCAATTGGTATCAGAGCTTAGTGCTCTTTGATTTAAGGTCTAATCGCCTTGAGTTAAAGATCCAAGTTATCTTTTTGTGCTAATCTAGTTTTGAGATCTATTGTTGTCTTGCTTGCATATATTCACATATATATCATGAATATGGATATGCATTGTGCATGTGTTCTAAATTTAATATATTTGTTAGATCTAGACATTTTGATTTATGGGATATTATAGATGAAGCTTATATTGTACCCACTATGGAGAAATCCAAGTGGTGTAAAAATGATCATAGAATGTTTACAATGAACAAGCTTTTGTTAGAATTTTTGCTTAATGCTTTTGACTCATCCTTTTCTAACAAATTTGTTCATTTTGATAGTGCTTACAATTTATTAAAATTTATAGAAGCACATCAAGCCAACTTAGCAGAAATACAACGTAATTTGGAGGATTCTTCTTCAAGTAAGCTTGGAGCATCATCATCATGCACTCAGCCGCTGGGCGATAGCCCTAGCGAGGTATGCGAATCGGATTCCAAAAATGAATTATCCATTAACGAACTCGCATTTACATATGATAGGTTAATGCATGCCTACACTAAGTTGCATAATAATTTCATTGATCTTAAAAGCAAGCATGTTAATTTAAAATACGATCATGAATTGCTAGCATCAAAATTTGATACTATTGCTAAAGATAATGTGATCCTTAAAGAAAATAATGAAAAATTAAAATTGGATCATATTACCTTGAGTTCCAATGTTGCTAGCTTAATTCATGAGAAGAATGATGCCATGTTAGAAGTAGAGTCTATTAGAAGTAAATTTACATTATTTAAAAATGATAATTTTTGCTCTACTTCTATTGATAATGCTTCTATGCCTAATGATGAGTTGAACAATATTAAAAATCGCATTTTATCTTTAGATTCAACTCTTAACATATGCATTGTTAATAACAAGAAACTTATGGACTTATGTGTAAAGTCTCGTGCTAACTCTTCAAAACCAAGCACTCACTATG
>BQKN01000999.1:99883-116091 GCA_022839385.1 Asparagus kiusianus
TTGCATAGTTATCTTGTTACATATCATATTTGCTAGGATATTTGTTATTAAGTTTTTATTGGCATTTAAATCGAATTAGATTAGCATAAACCCTATTCACCCGCCCTTAGGGTTCTTTCCTAGTGGTATTAGGGTCTTTCAAACTTTGCATTCAGTCTTCATGAGTTGTTTCACACTTTTAACCCTTTTGTTGTGTTGATCAGTTCGAGACGATGCGTCGGCCGTCGAGAGGTCTCCGGCTGAGCCTATCCTTGTCTCGGACGATGAATCCGGGGACCCTGTGGCTACGTCTACTTCACACTCTGCTCCACCGCCTAAAGCAGGACCTTACCTAGAGGTTCCGCCCATCGTGATGCTTGCTAGTGGCCAAGAGCCTGTTCCTTCAGAACTTCCCCCAATACCGGCTTATGTTGAAGAACTGGAGAATGCTGCGAAGCAGGTGATCTCCCTCGTTAGTCTTGGTTTTGGGACGTATTCTGATTTCAGGCTGTCCCTCCGGGATCGCATGGCCGATCTTAGATGGCTAGGTGAGTCCTGACTTGCTGCGTGCTGTACGACGAGGCTATTTTACCTAGAATCATGCCTCACGTGCTTGGAGCACTTGTTGCGTGTGGATCCGATGGCTGACGTGGAGCCATTCTTATCTCACGCTTGGCGTCGGGGTGTGTGGGAACAAGAGGTGTGGACGCGTGACATGGCTGAGGAGTCCCACATCACTCTTTTGACAGACCGGCAACGTTCACTGCAGGCCCTGATGGACGCATTCACCTCCACCATCTCCCATCTAAGGGCGGAGCTGGAGCAAGCGGAGACGACGCTGAGGGGGCTCCAATTTGAGAGCTGGAATGCTGGGAGGGCCATCGAAGAGGCGGCCCAAAATCTTCAGACGCTGCGTTAAGAAAATTCTATTGCTGCTTCAACCTTCGAGGTACGAGCCAAGAAGGAGTCCGAGGACAAAGCCTGGGAGGACCATGCCCGAAGGATAGCTGTGGTTAAGGCAGAGCTTGTGTCTTTTAGCTTCTTGGACTAGGCTCTTAGGGCCAAAGTAGTGTTAAGACATTTTGTCTCGTTTCGTTTTCAATGAAATGTTATACTTGTTTGATTGTAGAGTCATGACTTTGTTCAAGTGTATTCTCTTAGAAACAGATGAATGTTATGCTCTTTTGGTTTCCCAAATGTGTTTGTGCATATACCCTTCATTGTTGTCATCTCTTACTACCCTACAGGGCGAATTCAAGCCGTAGGCGGATTCTCATCGCAGGCGAACTCTGATTGCAGGACACAATTGAGCCATAGGCGAGTTCAGACCCGTGCGGGTCACGTGTCGGTTTGCGACCTCACATGCTTGTTAGTTAAGACAATGTGGGCGCATTGCTCCGCATTAAAAGCAGTATGGTGGAGGTCATTCGTTTCTCATGCCCGATCTAGGTCGCTGGCTAAAGATCGTGTTCATAACCGTTCTATCCCGACCTTCAGCGTGGGGTTCTGAACCACGTTGTCTTCTTTGTGGCCATTCGAACGGAACTTGGGCTGTTATATATAAGGTTCTACCCTCTGTTAGAGAGGTCGCATTGTTCGTCATTTCTTCCGTGGTCAGGATAGCACCGCGAGTGAAGGTACCCATCTCGAAGAAGAGGGGGAGGGATGATAGAGCCGCCGCTACAAACGTGCCCATGGATGCTGCCAAAGGTATTCCCCTTTTTAAAACTCTTAACCGGTTAATTGACATGCGAACATGATGTGCTCATAATTCTGATCTCTTTTGTCAGCACCCGGTGGAGCTCCGAACACAGAGGGGTCGGCGCTTGAACCCAAACCCACGGTCGCGCCCGCTTCATTGCCCGCTCTTCAGCCAGGAGGGCAGTCTCATCCTGAGACTTCCTTTGCCACCGTGCTCGATCGCGGCCAGGATTCTAGTTCTTCAAACCCCACTAATCTGCAGATGCATGTTCAAGAATTAGGGAGCACCGCAAAACAAGTGATCTCTCTCGTTGATCAAGGCCGCGGCACCTATGTGGAACTTAAGCAACCTCTCTTAGATCGCGTGGCCAACATCCGGTGCTTGGGCGACTACAAACTTGCCATACGCTATTCGATGAAGCTTCTCAATCAAAAACTACTCTTAACTAGGTTAGAGGACTTGCGGCATGTAGCTCTAGAGTCAGACGTGGTGTACTTCTCGTCCTAGGCTCGACGTCACGAGGAATAGCAACAAGAATGCCGGACGAGGGACATAGAAGACAAGGAGTCTCTCATCGATAACTTGGACAACCAGTAGCATCTATTGCAAGCCGAGGTGGAGGTGGCTATTTCCTCGGTTATTTAGGGCTGTACCCCACGTACCAATAGGGAATTGACTCTGACGGGCTTACGCATCCGGATTGAAACTATCTAAGGTGCCCTTGCGAGGGAGAGGCGTATTCTTCCAGCCTTGCGCTAAGAAGACAACGTAGACAACGTAGCGAGGGATTGAAATCAGTTTCGTGTTTTCTTGATTCCCTAATACGTTGTACATGTACTCATTTCTGCTTTTACCATTGCGAATGTCTTAGCTCTCTGCGTCGATGATAGGTGATCCGAACCTTAAGCTAGCTCACGTTATAGGCGAGTTCGAACTGCAGGCGAGCTCAAGCTTAGGCAGACTCGAGCTGCAGGCAAACTCAAGCTTAGGTGAGTACGAGCTACAGCGAACTCAAGCTTGGGTGAGTTCGAGTTACAGGCCAACTCAAGGTGTAGTGGAGCCTACGTGCTTGTTCGTAGACCCATGTGCTTGCCAGCTAAGGCGATGTGCATGCGTCAGTCCACATTAATTGCGAAGCAATGGAATGCCTCGCCTTCTGCGCCTGACTTGAACCGTTGGTTTGGGGTCCCAAAAGCCGCGGCTTTTATGGGCGTTGAATTCGAAATGCAACAGGGGATCTGAACCGCTCAATTCATCTGATTCTACTGGTCTCACCCGTCGATTCTTCTGCTATATAAGTCCTTCGCCCTCTCCTAATAGAGTTCTCGCGCTCATAAGTATTCGCTCGAAGAAAGCTTTCTCAGAACTCCCTATTCTCTATATGGCTCCCAAGACCAAGCCGAGAGCTTCCAAGTGGAAGGGGGTCGCCTCTTCCTCTGCCATTGTTGGTACCGATGTGGTGCTGGCCGGCACTGCTAATCTGACCTAGGGGTCGGCCACTCCGAGCCTTGCCCCGGTGCTTGACATCCTATGAAAGCTGGAGGATGACTTGTGCGGGACGACACCCTCATTAGCCAAGGCGTTAGGAGGTTGTACGACGTGCTCCACTTCGTGGTCGAGACTCTCGAGGAGATCTGGCATGCAGGCGGCCCCTAACTCAATCAGCGATGCGAGCGAGAGCTCCATCGTTTGGAGGGTTTTATGTACCATCTGGAGGTGCTGGTGTATGCCGACCCTAAAGATGAGCTGACGCCTCTTGTGATGAGTGCGTTGTTCGAACGCGAAGCTTTGGCTGGGCGCATCCTGGAGAAGGAGGCCGAGCTTAAACATCTGCATAAGCAACACCACGCCTTACTAGCTAAGATGGATGCTTATCACGATGCATGTTCTTTCTTGGAAGTCAAATCCCTTCGGGGAGAAGAGGATTTGAAGAAATGGCAAGCAGAGAATGTAAGGGTCTGTCGCCTCGCTACCAGAGTGTCGCAAGCCCTCCAGGGTCTGCGTCAAGAAGCGGAGGATGGTGAGACTGCTCTCGCCAGACTCCAGCAGAGGCAGGAGGAGAAGACTTGAGCTAGGCTGGCGGCGGAGCTTGTAGACGTCAAGGTGAGGATTTCCACTTTCAGTCTGCTGAAGCTGATCTAGAATGTTCCTTCTTTTTTCACTGCTGTAATTATGTTGATGCTTGCTACATCTTTATTTTGAACATGTTGCTCTTAAGCTCTGCCTGGAAAATATTTTCATGCTTTTGATTGTTCTTGGTTTCGCATTCGTAGCTTTTCCTTATTCTCTATGTTGATCTATGCTTAGGACTTTTTGGTTGATCCTTGGTAGATATTGTGTTTGACTTGCCTTTAATGTTCGTCGCTTGAGTCGAGCTAGCTACACTGTTTTTTGCAGTGTGGTTGGCCTTTAAGGAGTTTATCTTAGATTTAACTGCTAAGATCTTCCTCCACCCTTGGCTGTTCGAGGCGTGGGGTTAGGTTAACTCTAACTCTCGCGTAGTAGTTCAGGCGGGTTTTAGATGTTAAAGGTTAACAATCTAACCCAACAGAGCGGTTGCTTGTACATGCGACCAAAATCAGGGTTCCAACAATGACTCACCATTTGGTGAGTTGCTGTTCGGGGGTCGATTGGAGCATCTCGCCTAGTAAGCTGCCCTTAATGAACATCGTCGCTCACGAGGACGATGACATCAGGGTAATCGAGTCGTTCAGGAACGTAGGAGTGTGACGACTAAGTGTTGTAGAAGCCATCACATGGTGGACTGCTACCCATCGCTTGTTCTAAGAAAATATTAGAACATTCAGAATAGGTCGGGTCGTTCAGGGACGTGTGAGTGTGACGATCGACCGGGATAGCAACACGTCACGTAGTAAGTTACTACTCGGGCAATGTCACTTGTAGGAGTGATGGGGCCGGCTATTAGTGGTGATCATTAACCTGATAGAATCTTGTTTTGATCGAGGCAACTATGGGGGCCTATCATCCTATGAGAGAGCATTGATAGGTTGATGTTGTCAGTGGTGTAAGTATTAACATGACGGGATCGCTTGTTGCGATTTGAGACACTTAGTGGACTTACCACCCTATTGGAGGGGATTGGTAAGTTGATTTTGTCAGAGGTAAGGGTTAATATAACATCGGGAGTTCATCCCATCATCCTATTGAAGAGGATCAACGGGGGAAATTTGGAGATGACCATCAGAGGTGAAAATTAACTTGACAGTTGACTTTGACCCTAACTGTAAAAAGGTCTGACCAGGTGGGGATCTGGGTTACCCCTAGGAACACTATATGCAGCGTCTTATAGGGGTTTTCCTTAAGCAGTGGCTCATACTCTCGAGTATGTCGGAGTATATAAGGTAGGAACAGTTTAGCCTCGTATACCAGTTAGAGGAATAGCAGGTGTAGTTTAGACTCATGCACTAGTGGGAGTGTGATGAAGGACTAAGGGTAGTACTTCTTTAGGAATTTGTCGTTGATAGGCATCATGATCTTATTGTCGTTTGATTTGACAAGACGATAAGCTCCATTCGAATAGACCGTCTCTACTACGAATGGTCCTTCCTATTTGGGCTGGAACTTGCCCTTCTTTTTAGAGTTGAGAATCATTGGCCGTCGAACAACAAGGACCAATTCTCCCTCCTTGAAGGATCGGCACTTGACTTTCTGGTCGAAAGCCTTAGTCATTCGGGCCTGGTAGAACTCAATGTGCTGCTAGGCTACAAGCCGCCTTTCATCCAGCGCCTCGAGTTCTATGAGATGCCATTAGTGGTTATCCTCGGTCATCATCCCTACCGCCAGAGCGATGCGGAGAGAAGGAATTTGAATCTCTAATGATAACACGGTCTCGCAGCCATATACCAATGAGTAAAGCATGGTGTAGGTCGGCGTGCGGATCGTCGTACGATACGCCCATAAGCTTTCGCCAAGCTTCTCATTCCAATCGTGTTTGCTAGTAGAGGTCAGCTTGGTTAGGATTTTGACGATTGTTTTGTTGAAGGCTTTGGCTAAACCATTCGCTGAAGGGTTATAAGCCGTAGAGGAAAGGTTCTGGATTCTGAACTTATCGTAGAACCGGGTGAATGCATGACTAATAAATTGCGTACCATTATCATGAATGATACGCCAGGGTACGACGTATCAGTATATGATGTGATGCTTGATGAATTTTATCACGTCGTTAGTTTTGACTTCTCTTAAAGGGACGGCTTCAGCCTATTTGGAGAAACAGTCGGTGATTGCGAGGATGAAACGATGACCCCTTTCTGATGGTGGGGATATTAGCCCGACGATATTCATCCCCATGCTTCGAATGACCATGATGCTGTCATTGGGTGTAGATCTTCAAGAGGTTGGTGCATGTAATTGGTGTGGATTTGGCACGTATGGCAACGTTTGGCATAAGCAACTACGTCGCCAACCATCCCGGACCAAAAGTAGCCTATCCTCCACAGACGATCCCAAAGCATGGCTTCGGGCTGGTGAGCCCCATAGGTACCATCATGGGCTTCACGTAGAGCTTCTTGTGCTTTCGCCTTTGAAAGACATCGAAGCAGCAAACCATCATACGATCTATGATACAATGCTCACGTGGTTGAGTCGTAGTAGAACCTTGAGGTGCGTCGGTGGACAGACTCTCGCTCCCTGGCATCTTCGGGCAGCATGTCGTACAGGACGTAATCGATGATCGGGAGACGCTAATCTTTCAGGTCGGACTGATCCGAAACCTGGTGTACAGTGTTCGCTTCCAAAACTTCTTCTGGTTGGAAGAGTTGTTAGCTCATGATCGTGACACACTGATCTCTCCCTAGCGGTAGGGCCAGATTAGCCGCTAAGGACGCAAGGGCGTCCACATGCGTATTCTTAGAGCGAAGCACATGCTCGATGCAAAAGTTTTCGAAGGACTCAACTAGTTTGATAGCTGTTTTATGAAGTGGGTTCAAATCATCATTTCTAACTTCGTATTCTTCCGTCATCTGTTTAACAATTAGCTGAGCATCACCATAGGCTTCAAGATGCCTTATCTCTAACTCCTTAGCTAGTTTGAGCCCGATGAGCAGCGCGTTGTACTCAGCCATGTTGTTGGTGCATGGCTCAGTCACAGAAAAGGCTTGGGGTAACACGTGGTTATGTGGAGAAATGAAGACCACCCCCACTCCCACCACGACAGATCCGCTCGTGCCGACATGAGACGCACCATCGAAGAACATCTGCCAGGGAGGTTGTGCTGACTTCGGAGGGTTCATCCGGAAAGTCTTCGAACAAGTCAGTCTTCATTCCCAGTGGATGGCTGGCCATGAGATCGCAGATCACTTGTCCTTTGACTGATTTCTGCGACATGAAGTGGATGTCGTATTAGGACAACAGGAGTGCCCACCTGGCCAGGCGCCAATTTAAGGCCGCGGGCTGTGTCATGAAAACTCGGATGGGGTTCATCCGGGAAACGACATGGATGGTTTGGCTAACTAGGTAATATCGCATCTTTTGGATGGTGAATACCAAAGCTAGGCACTCCTTTTCGACCATGGGATACCGTCGCTCAGCGCCTTGCAGAGTTCTACTTAGGTAGTAGATAACCTTCTCATGACCAACATCGTCATTTTGCACTAGGAGGGTGCCCAGAGAATACTCCATTGCTCGTATATAGATGAGGAATGGCTTTCCCAAGATCGGAGCTGCCAGGACGGGTAGGCTTGAGAGATAAGCTTTGATCTCTTCGAAGGCCCACTGGCACGGCTCGTCCCACACAAAGGAGACGCCTTTCTTCATCAATTTGGCGAAGGGTTGGTATTTGCTCAAAAGGTTTGAGATGAACCTCTGGATATAAGCCAATCGCCATTGAAGGCCCCTTAATTCTTTAAGATTCCAGGGTGGCTGAAGCTCTTGGATCGCTCTCACCTTATATGGGTCGATACTGATCCCTTTTGTCATGACTATGAATCTAAGGAATTTACCACTGGACATCCCTAAGAATGATTTCATTGGATTCATCTTGAGTTGATGAGTTCTCATGAGTTTGAACATCACTCTCAGGTCTTGGAGATGGTCGTCTTTGCTGCAACTTTTTACGACCAGATCATCCATATAGCACTTGACTATCTTTCACAGATAGTCCCAAAAAATTGTGCTCATGGCACGTTGATAAGTTGCACCGGAATTTTTTATTCCAAAAGGCATGACCGTGTAGCAGTATACCTCCATTGGAGTTCTGAACGAAGTATGCTTTTCATCATCAGGGTGCATCTTGATCTGATTTTACCTTGAGAATCCATCCATAAAGGACATTCTCTTAAACCTACACGTGTTATCAATGATGACATCCGCGATGGGTAAGGGAAACTCATCTTTAGGCAAGCGGCTTTAAGGCTTCTGAAGTCAATGCAGATGCGGATCTTACTATTCTTTTTCAGGACTAGAACAATATTGGCTACCGAATCGGGGTGATGTTCCCCTCTGATGAAGCCGGATTCGATCAGCTTCTTTACTTCGGCCTCGATTGCCTCCATGATTTGTGGACAAAATCGTCTCTGCTGTTGCTTGATGGGTTTGGCGTCTGAGCTAATGTTAAGGCGATGCATGGCGATTTGGGGATCAAGGCCCGGCATGTCCTCATAATTCCATGCGAAGACATCAATATATTCCCATATAAGGGCAATGAGGCCTTCCTTCTCTTAGGGAGGTAAGCTACCATTGATAAATATGGGCTTAGGGTTAGCCTCATCACCCATATTTACTTGGAGGATTTAGTCCTCTGTGGGCGGTTCACGTTGCTCGAAGCGAGTGCTCCATTGAGCGTTGACATAGTGGTCCTACGTTTCATCATAAAGCAGGTCCTGGTCGTCCTCTATCATTTCGGCGGGATCAGTCACAACCACATTGACCGTGAGGTCTCTGAACAAGTTTCCCATGATGACGTCTGTGTCACATGCCGAGGATGTTGATGATCGATCATTCAAGTGGGGCTCGTCAGAGCCCTCACCAAAATTGCAGAATAACTCCAATGAGGAAGAAGTATAGCCCAAGCCTCTTTGAGTCTTGGTGAAGTAATTCGAGGGTTTGCCATTAGGCATATAGGTGGGTCGGATGGCCATCTTACGCCCTCGGCCGTAGTGTAGGCCTTCCTGACGAGCGAAGTTGTAACCCTTGCTCTTCATCATGTGCTTCGCTGTTTGACTATATTGCGAAAACTGGGGCACGGGTTCTTCTTCCTCTGATTCGTCCCACAATGTGCACAAGGGATGGTCTATCCTATCGAAGATGATATCCCTTTGACAACTCTCCCGAGCGGGCACAACGAATACAGCCTGCGAAGACTCAATCGTTTGTCTCATTATAACACACGCCGAGTAGACAGGAAAGTGTAGGGAAGAGTCGTCATATAGCCCCAACATTGAATCGTTGGGCAAGTCTTCCTCAGATGTCGGGTAAGATGACAAGTAAGCAGAGTTAAACTTCTCATTCAAGATATTCTCGTCTGCCTGGACAGCGTCGGTTACATTGTGGTTTTTGTAGCCGATTACAATCGATTCAAAATCATTCAGGACAAGGTTGTCGCTGTATTCGGGTTCACTATCCACTTCATTGCTACTTCCGGGCTCCTCGACCGATGGTTCGTCGGAGTCTTGGTAAAGTAGAGAATCTGTGAAGTAGTTCTTGACTCATTTGAAGGGTTGTTTGTCAGAAACTACTGTATTCACCCGATCGTATTCATCCACGTATTTTAGGCATTTGTGCAATATGGATGGGACAATGCGGTTATTATGGATCTATAGACATCCTAACAGCTCATTGTAGGAAGACTCTGCGTCGATGACGTAGCAGGTGACTTCTGTCTTCATGTCGCCTATACGGCACTTTAGCTAGATCTTGCCAAGCGGCCTCATCCCAGTGGCGTTAAAGCTAAAGATGGTTGTAGTTGTTGTGGAAAGACGCTTCTGGGGAACCCTCAGGTGCTGCATAAGTTTTAGGGGGACAATGCTCAACGCGGATCCGGGGTCAACTTGGATTTGATCCACTTTGGAGGAACCGATGTACCCCGTGAAGTACAAGGGTCGATCGTGAGAAGTGCTTTTAATTAGCATGTCCTCAGGGGTGAACGTGATGTAGGGGACCCGTCGTTCGGAGGCCTGACAACACTGTAAACACATCTTTCTCGTGTCTTCTTCTCTTGTGGACGAGAAGTGCATAGCGAAGACCTCTGAATCGGCCAATGCCTCTTATAGAGCCTCCCGTGTAGGTCTAGACAGTCGCAGGAGTTCACACATGGTGATTCTAGCTGGGATGCTTTTTAGCTGCGCGAGTACATTGAAACGAAAAGGTTGCCTACTCGGGCTCGTCGCATCGGAATTTGGAGGGTCTATTTCGGGTGGCTGCATGGAGGGTCCCACAGGATCCTCCACCCTTGCGGGGTAATTCTTAGTGAATTCTCTGCCCGGCCTGGTGGCTAGGGCGGCGGCGTCCTCGTCAGAATTGGTGAGGGTGGCTACTGCTTTTTTGCCTTCATCTTGGATAGCGGAGACGGTATTGCAAGGCTTACTTTTGGTCCACCTCGAAGGCCTTGTAGCCTATTGCTCATCACCGAGGATGTCCGGGTGGACCCACATTACTTGACCTGATAGCAAAATCTGGGACACTAAACCTTTTCCTTGTTGATTGTGAGGATCATCGTTAGTAATCTTTAGGATCGCCTTAGGGATAGGAGCCACTCCTGCTGGCGTCCGAACATCCAGGAGATCTTTTCCGAAACTCAGAGTGATCATATTCGTGGTCACTTGTTTTTGTACCTTCTCCTTCTTTAGGACCCCTGCATCGTAGAGGGCCTGAAGCTTATCCTTGAGCATATAACATTAGGAGGTAGGGTGACCGAGGAACCTGTGGTATGCACAGTAGCTCGGATCACGGGTTTTGTTCGCCTCCTTAAGCTTTGTGACTTCCAGTAGCTTAATCCTGTTGCTCTTGATGAGAGTATTAAGGGTTGCTACCACTTGGTCCTCCCTAAAGTCGTATCGCCTTGGAGGACGTTGTTCAAATGGCCTTGAGCTTTTGGGTCGGTTTGGGGATCGGAGCGGAGTCAACGGCCATGATCTCCTTTCCTCTCGATCGAGGGGGATTCCTAGGCACGCTCGGCTCTGTAGCTCCCTTTTTAGGGTGAGGATCCTTACACTTGAGCCTCTTGATCATATTCTCAACCTGCTCACCCTGGCGAATAAGTTCTTTCCAAGTTTGGGTTTCTACCGCGCCAACCTTGGACAGAATATGGATCGCAAGGTTGTTGCAACACATCTTAATCAGCATGGATTCGAAGATTTGGTCTTGGCAATGAACCGATCGATTCCTAAACCTCTTCATGAAATCATTGACTGACTCCGACTTCCTTTGCTTCTCAGCAAGGAGGGTATCCATTGACACCTCTGTATTGTCATCGAAGAATCGGGCGAGGAAAAGTCTTTCCGCGTCGGGCCATGACTTGATAGAGTCTGGTTCCAACTTACAGAACTATTCGAAGGCTACCCCCTTGAGGGTGGCGATGATCAGCTGGGTGAGGATGGTGTCGTTCCCGGTGAGGAATCCGGTTTGATCCATGAAGTAGTAGATGTGCTGCGAAGGTAAGCCCTTGCCATCAAACTGTACCAAACTGATGGGTTTGAACTTTGTCAGGTAGGGGACTATGTCCCACTCGATAGGGTATGGTCTGACTACCCCCAGTTTGTTCATGTTTTGTTGGAGCTTTAAGGCATTGAGTTGGATTTGGAACTCGTCGAATCTCTTGTCCCGAGTAGTACCCCCGGTGCGCGATGTTCCTGCTAACGACTTCGAGGAGTGATCCGATAGGAGTTCGGCATTATCCTCCTGTTCAGTCATTTGATTAGAAGTTGGTTCCCATTCCTTGCCTCCCTTCAGCTTCCACGGGGTACGCATGGCCTTCTTCTTTTTCTTCTTTTTATTCAGAAGTTGCTCCAACATATCTCTTTTGGACTCGATGGCGACCTAATGCTCTTCAAACTTTTGGGTGATCGTCTGATCACTCAAGGTTTCAGCCATGTGCAACCTCGCTGACTCACTGTGACTCGAGTGTGATGTCTAGGATGTGGCCGCCGCTAAGCAAACTTCCTCTTCACCACCGGAAGGGGTCGCTAGGAGAGAAAAATCAAGCGGGATATTTACTCCTATACGACTGCGGGTGTGTACGAATATACTGTCACGCTCGCGTTGAACCAGCGGGTGACTGGGCCCCAGGAAGGAGTCTAGGTCTGGGGAATCTGGAAGTACAATTTTATCCTTCCTCGTCACGTTAACCGTAGCAGACGAGAGTTCTAAATCATCGACGGCGTGCCTTCTTTGGTGGCTACGCCTTCGACGAGAAGATCTCGGTTGGGAAGGTCGTTAAACAAGCCTTTCGAACACCGAATGTTTCACCGTTCCTATACACTAGCAGTCAGTGTGTACCGTTTGGATAAGCCTTTCACAGTGACATTGCGGATTCGCCTCATGTATGGTACGTTTACGAGTTTGGTAACCTCGGAGATCTTTGGCGGGTGGTTGGCGACAACTCTCGGCACCATAGGGGTTAGCCAAGCGATCACATGAGAGCGGTTTGGATGAACCCTCTTGCCTATGCTGGGTGGAATGGTTAAGTGCTGGAGTTAGGTGAGTTCACCTTGACAGGTGAGTCATCGGGCTCGAGCGAGTTCCTGCCTGCAGGCGAACTTCAACCCTTTGTTTATGCAGGTGAGTTTTGGAGGTTTCGCCTACTGTTTTGCCTTTGTTGTTAAGGCTCGTTCGCTAGAAATGGTCACCCGTCGAGTGGACTAGATGAGGCTCGCCTGATCTGGGCGGTCTGTTCATATCAGGGATGTGACATGAGAAACGAAGTCCACTCGAGTGGGCAGGCTTACCCGTCTTGATTGGTTCACCTAAGTGGCCAAGCTTATCAGGAATACCGGACCCGCTAAAACGGGGGATATTATGATCAGAGTGATGTCCACCTGAACAATTTGATCCATTCTGAGCGTTCTAATATCCTTAGAACAATAGATGGATAGTAGCCAACCATGCAATGTGCTACTATATCAATCAATCATCACACTCGTACATCCCTGAACGAGTTGATCCCCCCCCAACATCGTCATTCCCTCAAATAACATTGTTCATCCATAATGGCCTACCAGGCGACGTGCCCTATTGACTGCCACTCTTGAGTAACGATCTACCAAGCGATGAATCATTATTCGAGCCCTCGAGCGACCACTTATAGAAGTGGTCACTCATTTTTAGGCCAAGTTGATTATATCTAACCACATGGCCTAACCTAATTACAGCTTGACAACTGTAATTAACCCTATTCGACGCCTCGAATGGCTAAGGATAGAGAAGAAATTTTAGCATTAATCTAAAAAAGACTTCTCAACAACTCATCATACTGAGGTGAATAGTATGGCTAGACCGATTCAAACGGTAATCGATAAATACAAACCAAACCCGTTGATAGCTGAGGGTTTGCTAAAAATCCTAAGTATTGGTCTACAAGGGACAAGAACAGGAGTATATGCATAAGAAGTTAGACAACAAAAGCATAACTTTGTTCATAATAAGCAGATTTTGAGACAATACGTTCGAACAAAATTATGACAATACATTCAAACAAAGTCATAACAATACATCCAAACAAAAATGACAAAAAAAGTCTCAAAATCATAAAAACATCTCAGATTCGGTCGCTGGAGTCCATCAAGCTAAAGGAGGCAAGTTCAGCCTAAACAACGGCCAGCCTCTTCGCCTGATCCATTCAGATCTTCCCCTCAGCTTCCTTCTGGAGCTCGGCCTCAGCATACAAGAGCAGCAGTAGCATCAGCAACCATTTCTTCCCGGTACAGTGCCTAGAGAGCTTCCATCACTTTTCTATAAGCACTATAAACTCTAGTGCTCTCGAGCTTAAAGTCCTTCCGAGTCACCTCTCCCTGGGCAGTCCTAACCCCTGTACGCTCGTCAATATTGTTGTAAGCATCCATCTTGGTCTGCAAGTGATGTTGTCACTCTCACAAGTTCGTGACGATAACCTCCTGCTTTGATATACGTCTGTAGGTGTAAATTTTGATTTCCCAAAATGGGGATTCATTTGTATTGATAAGAGTAGCTTATTACAAACTAATGAATCGAAATTATAATAGAATCGGAGGTAATGCCCTCCTTGTTTAACGTGGGTACCTTGGTAGCGATAAGATGCCTCGCTCAGTTCTCGCACTGTGTCTGCTTCCCTTAGACGATTCGGTCAAGATTGCTGGAGAGCTTCAGTGCATAATAGAAGATCGTGTTAATTGAGTTTTAGTCTTCGAGTTCAATGCTGATCAAGGTCGAGAAATCAAGGAAGATGTTGCAGTGCATAAATGTTTTAAAGAGTAGATCATTCACTCGCTCGAGAGCCGAAAGCTGATGGTCTGGTTCGCTAATTCTATCAATGAATTCCCAATGAACGAACCTTGAACCCCTTTCCTGTAGCCAGGAAAGGCCCTTAAATAGAGGAGAGATAGCGTCGTCGCTCCCTGAATCATAGGATGTGACCATCAACTGTTGAGAGATGCCATGCTTCTCACTTGTACTATGTGTGGCTGCTTGATGGGTTTAGAGTACTATACTCCTTCCCCTCATGTCGTGAGGAATGGGAAGGCCCTTCCCTGTACATGTCATTGCGACCACCTAGTACTCAGGCGAGTCTAGTGAGATCGCTGATTGCCTAGCTATTGGTTTGAATGTGCATACGGATCTGATCACTTTGACGGACCCACTTCATACGAACGAGTCTGGTACACAGGCAAGCTTGGTGACTGCGTGGACTTGACGGGTCACTTGTACCGTGAGCGGCTGTTTGAGGGGGTCGGAGCACTGTAGTCCTTCCCCTCACGTTGTGATAAATGGGAAGGTCCATCCCAGTACACGACCTTATAGCCGCCTAGTACATAGGCTAGTTCTGACGAGATTGTTGGTTGTTCTGCTGACGTCTTGGACGTGTAGGCGAGTTTGAGGGACTTAACTCATGCAGGCGAGTTAAGTGTGTAGGTGAGTTTGAAGGAACTCAATTTGTACAGGTGAGTTCTGCCTCTGAATAGGCTTGGCCTGTACTGACGTGTCCAGCACGCGGGCGTAATCGAACTCTCAATGGTGGGTTTCCTTAGTTAAGGAAATTTCCACAGCCTACAAGACCACCCTCCAAAGTTTTCAGACCTAAATCAAGTTAAAAATATGGTCTAGAATACTTTGAATGAGAGTGACTGTTGTTCAGGTGATTTTGATTCCTTTAGTTAGATTGAGTCATTTAGTGACGACATGTGAGATCGGTGCCATTGGAGCTGGATCGCTACGAGCGAAATTCAAACTTATGAAGGCCGGCCGCATGTTCGTAGGTGAGTCCCCACACTTGCCAACTAAGATGACGCCTCGCCTTCACATTCCCGCTCCAAGGTGTGGATTCAATAGCGCTTTTGATCTCAACCATCGATTCGATGGGGGATTGTGTCTTGAACTGCCAGATCTTGGCCATTCACGCAGAATTCTAAACATCCCGCCCCGCTCGTGGCCGTTCGATTTGAACTGTAGAATCGAAACCGTTTGCTACAAAGAGCTCGGTGAATCTCGGCCGTTAGGATTCCATGTATATGGCGTTCATTCCCTACATGGGGGGTTTACTTTGCTCCGATGCTCTTTTGCTCAAGTTTTCTTAGAGAAAGTTCATCTTCCCTGATTCGAGATGACTTCGAGAATGAGAAAGTATGCTTCGAAGGGGAAAGAGGAGGCTGCTCGGCCAGAGACCATCGTCCTCTCCGATGATGAGGAGAAAGAACACACCCCTGTTTCTGCCTCTCAGTCCTTTCAACCTTCTCTTGATGACAAAGGGATGATCCCCTTGATCTAGCCCATTTCCATGGTCCCCGCCGGCCAAGAGTCTATCATCCCAAGTCCCAGATCCGTACACGGCCTCATCGGGCAACTCGAGAACGCTATGAAACAAGCGGTCTCCACCGTTAGCCTTGGCTGGGGGAGCTATGCTGACTTCAGACCTTTTCTCATGAACTTTATAGCCGACCTTAGGCGTTTGGGTGAAGCTCACGAGGATTCGCGTCGTTTGGTCAAGCTTCTTCGCCTTGAGTTGTGCCTGACAAGCCTGGAGACTCTATCTCGTGCTGACTCAGAGCCGAACGTGGAGCAGTTCATGGCTCAGGCCCGTACTACAGGGGCGCATGAGCGGGAGATCCGAGAGAAGGACCTATCGGACCAAGGGGGCCTCGTCTCGCATTTGCTCCACCGACAATGTCTACTACAGGCGAAAATCTGTAACATTCCATTTTTTTTCCTTTCATAGATGGGATACCGTTATCGATACCAATCCATAAATTAGTACATTTTTTTCTTCTTTGTATCTCATATAATCTTCTAATATGAGGATTTAAACTTAGCTAATTCTCATATTGTGATCTAGTTAACTAAGTCATAGCATGCATACAAACTTAGCATGTGAACCTAAGTTAACAAT
>BQKN01000999.1:131091-154112 GCA_022839385.1 Asparagus kiusianus
GCCCTTCAGTATATCTATATTGTGATGTGCATAAAGATTTAGCAGGTCGACCCTTCTTATTACAGATAGGTCATGCTTTAATTTTTATGTACCTCCCAGAGGAGGGGCGTTACAAAATCGATGCTTCAACCTCCACCATCGCCTGAATGAAGGCTCAGCTGATGGAGGAAGAGGCGACTCTGAGGGACTTGCAGCTCAAAAGTGTAAACGTTCACGATGTTTTTGAAAAGGAGATGCAGATTCTTCAGGCGCTCCGTCAAGAGAGCTGCGCTGCTGCTGCTGCTACTCTTAAGGCGAAGATCCGGAAAGAGGCGGAAGATCAGGCTCGAGCGGATTGGGCAGAGAAGGTAGCCAAGATCAAAGCTGAACTTGCCTCTCTAACCGAGATAGACTAGGACTGACGGGGGGATTAGTTCTTTGGATATCTTTGCGTTTCTTTGTGTTGTTTTGTTATAATTCTGTTTTGAAAGATTTGTCGTAATCTTGTTTGAACAACTTGTCATGACTTTAATTACCTTTCTTATTGGCTGAATAAATTATTATGCTTTTGGCTATTTAATGTTATACGCATATGCTTTCTCTCTTGTTTCTCTTAGGATTTTTAGTAAACCCTCAGCTTTTAACGGGTTTGACTTGCCTTTACCGAATACCATTTGAATCGGGCTAGCCATACTATTCCCCTTAGTATGATGAGTTGTCAAAAGGTTTCTTTTAGGCTCGGTGCTAACATTTTCTCTCTAACCTTAGCCTTTCAGGGCGCTAGTTTAGGTTAATCTCGATCGTTTAGGTTGTAATTAGGCTGGGCCATGTTGTCTAAATGTAACGACTTATCCTTCAAACGGTCATTATTCGCGTGAGCGGCTAAGGGGTGTTGACAAGTCGCACCGCTCGACGAGTCTGGCAATGCAGGTGAATACATGTTGCTTGGGCAAGCTTAAACTCTATGTTTAGGATGAGTTGAATCAACAGGCGAACGAAGGAGTGTTGGCGAGGTCCATCCTACAGGCAAAGTGGATTGAACAGGCAAGTGGGGTAGTGCAGGCGAGGTCTATCTTCGCACACGAATTCTGAGAAAAGTAGAAGGCAAGTAATGCATTCGCGGGCGAATCGGTGCCTACCAGATGGGGCCGCATAAGCTTGTCAGATCGCATTAAATGTGATTTGACAAGGCGACCACGTTTTCACGCGCCTCGTCTGATAATGAATTGTGGTTGTCGCTTTCATAAGCTATCTTTTGAACACGGCCATTAGATCTTCCAGAAAACCAACTCTTGGTTTGGGCTTTGGGTTTGGTCTACCCGGCCCGTCCTCTATTCCGTCGGCTTGTCTGTAACCGTCAAATTCGAACTGTTAAGAGCGACCTGAGCCGTCGATCATGGTCACGTATCCTAACCACGTGTGATCCGGGCTGTCGACATCAGTCGTGGTCATGCCTATCAACCACAAACATCTTGCCTTTAAATATGCCTTGTTTTCCTCTTTGGGGGAAGTTACTGTGCTCGGAAATTTTGCCTGCTCAAATCCTCAAGAGAACTCAACCTCCATCTCTAACTCTCCAATATGGCGCCGAAGGCCAAGAGATATACCTCGAAGGGAAAGGGTGCAAGGCGTTCTTCTGGTGGCGTGGTCGCTGGTGCAGCTGGTAGCGCCCCCGGGACACACTCGGGTAAGTCTCACGATTTGTTTTGATAATTCCTTGATGAACAACATGGAAACGAGAGAATGAGCACTATTTGTTCATCTTCTTCGTGGGATTCCACCATTTTTAGCAACTTCCCCTGATTTGGGCGAATCTGCCCTTTTCAGATGGATTCAGCTTAGTTGGTGAATTCAGCCTTAGTAGGTGAATTCAGCTCTTTGTCGGGCAGATTCAGCCTTGGGTAGGTGAATTCAATTTTCGGTCGGGTCAATCCAGCTCTTTGTCTGGTAGATTTAGTTTACGTTAGGCGGGTTTTGCCTCATAAAGCGAACCAAACTTTTGTTAGGCGAATTCAGAACATGCCAGGCGAGTTCAGAACTGCCAGGCGAAATTAACTTTGTCTGGCGGGTTTCGCCTGTAGAGGGTCGCCTGTTTGGAGGACTTGAATTCTGCTCTAACTCTCTCTTTGGCCTTGTCTTGCAGCCACATTTTTTGATGAGGCCCTCCCGAAGGGCGTCGCTATCGGCCTCGCCGGTGGTACGGGCTACACGACGCCCTCCCGATTTCCTCTTCTCGATCATGTGCCGATGTTCACTGCTGGCAAACGAGCGGAATTGGCCAAGAGGGTCTCTGATGGGCACCACCTGACATTGCGTGAGTTGATCACCGATGCGGCGTTGACGGATGCGGCCAGGTCGGAGCTAAGGAAGCCCCAGTTTTTGTTTGGGGACAGCGTGGCTGACCCTTCGGCTTTGCTGCTTGAGGAGAGCCAATGGCTTCGAGTTATGGATGGGGTCCACTACTATCTCCCCAATATGCCACGAGGATTCTCAATCGTCGAGTTGCACTTGCTTTCGGTCCAAAGGACCATGAACTGGGATTTGACACGACTCAAGATGGGGTGACTTGTGGGCTCTTCACGGGCTCCACAACTGGTTATGGGATTGACGGTTCTTACAATCGTGTGACCTCTCTGCATCCTGGCTTACTGCACATTGAATCGCCCGTGGGGGAGACGATTGATGGCAGAGACCTTCCATCATCGCTTCTTTTAGGCTGGGGGGCAATTTCCCCCGAAGGACTTCCGGGCTCCGGGGTGGATCCACTCCGTGTCTGGTAGCAACACTTGGTGGTCTAAGATCACCGAATACATCTTGGCCGAGAACTCCGGCCTTGCAGGCTCAGAGTTGTACGCGGCTATTAGGGCCACCCAGCATGGCCTGAAGATCAATGCGCCTCAATTCCAAAGCATTCTAGAGCTGTACTGTCTATATAGCAGTAAGTTCTTCACCCTAACGGTGAGCTTGAAATTACCCTTAAGGAGATGTATGACGTGTTGAGCTTGCCATTGGGAGGGTTTCCTTATGAGGAGTACGTGCCTGGTCAGGAGGAGATCGGCTACCTCTCAAGTTGGTCCCCTCAGGTGGTGGAAACTCTATGGGAGTTGCTCGGCCACTTCCACATATGTTTGAACACTCTTGAGGCCGTGGACCACAAAGGCAAGAAGAAGAGAGCTCCGGGGGTCAGCCATAAGAATTGGGCTAATTATCTATTCCTCAAAAATGATGTCAAGGGGCGACCAACTCTACCGCTGGGCGAGTGCGACCAGGCGGAAGTAGAGCGAAGGATAGCCGATGGCGGGTCTGCCGAGACCCTCGAGCATGATGAGGGTGGGTTCAAAGTGGGAATGACCTTCGAGTCGTTCCACCATCAGGCCAGGTCTCCCATATCAATCAAGGCCTTGCTCGCGGGCTACCTCATGGTATGGCCGAAGAGGTGTGTGGTTCCCACCCACTCCTTCGAGGTGATTCCGGTGGAGGTTGTCTACCCCGTAGTACGCTTGGCATATGGGAGGCAGTATACCTTGGTGTCGGCGACGGTGGCCTGCATTCAGAGGGGGCTTTGCACGTTAACGGCCCAATTCTGCCAGGCGTCGTACGCCGTTGAAGGGGATGGCGAAGTTGCCAAGACCCCTAATCCCAGAGTCGGGTTGCCGTATACTTATTTGATGGCGTGGTTCATCTACCACTGCGAGTGTTTGATGAGCGCCCCGCAACCCTCCAAGGAGAAGGGTTCGTCCCCTTCGTCTAACGTCTGGAGAAGTGCTCCTGGAAATGTAGGGAATCCCTACATGAGGAAAACGCTATTCTATTTCGGTCACTACAATTTTCAACGGTTCTTCCCCTATTTCACCAGCGGGGGATATAGCGAGTCCCTCCGGGATGCATCGTCGGCGGACCAGAACACCACTCTTTCTTATGGTGCCATCTGATGGCTAGTTAACATCCGACTGGGGTATCATGTTCTGCGGGTAGGCCGCGTGTGCTATCTGGAGCCGTACCTTCCTTGTAGGTTTGCCCGTCAATTCGGGTATGACCAATTGTACGTGGGGAACATCAACCCTCACTTGCGTTATAAAGGAGGGTTGGTGGATGGTGCGCGAGGGTGGTTCTAGACTTACGCCGATTGCACCAACGCGTACTTCGAATTGCCCGTTAAGGATCGTGACCATCGCCATACACTCGTCTACTGTCGGTAGTACCGGAGTGCTAGCACGAATCCCGAGGGCTTCCGGTTCTAGAGTTCCTATTTTACGGAACGTGGTCGCCGTCCGAGGGCAACCCCTTGCCCATCGAGGCGAAAGGATCGGTAGACTGTTGAGGAGTGGTTCATCGATGCCCCTGCTGAGGACACCGACAACCCCTGCACAGGCTTAGGTGAATTTGGGGGGCCTAAGGCCGATGTCCCGCCTTCCTTCGAGCTAGATTCTACCGGTGTGCAATGCGTATATGATGACCTGGTCCGTATAGGGGCGTGCTTGGATCAAATCGGGAGTACGATGGCCGGTCGCACAAGTGTGTCTACTCCCGATCTTGGGGGCTCATTTTTCTCTAAGCGACAGTGGGAGGCTGAGGCTGGTAGCTCAGGAGGGGATGCGATCAAGAACGCCCATCATGAGGAGGCGGCAAAGACCACTAAGGCTGTGGAAGGCCAAGCCGTGGCCACTGTGGCGCCGACCCTGGTGGTGATACCATCGGCTTTGGGGACCATTCCCTCGTCACTTGCTGTTGGGCAACATGCAGAGGTGCCGGCTGTTCCACCGACTGTGTCGGTAGGTAACCTTTCAACACCCTATCTTCGAACACGTGGTTGAATTTGCCTCACTTGGAGTTTGCATTTCCCTTCACACAGGTATGGTTGAGGGGGTGATCCCCATTCCTTCCGATAAAGAGGAGGGAACCGAAGATGTAGAGGAGCTTGGCAACTCAGGTGAGCATGGTCCTGAATTCTATTGACTTGTTGTCGGGGGTCCCTTAATGGTTTTAACGCTAATATTATTTTTGTATTTGCAGCTGACTTGGCCTTCAAGGCCACTGGTAAAGAGGATCATCCATCTAAGGCTGGTTGGTCGGCCGGAGAGGAGGATGAAGGAGAGGAGGGAAGTGATGCCTCGCCTTACGAGGAGATGTCGAGTCTCGGGGAGGTGTCGACTCGCAAAGAAGTGTTACCTCGACAGGAGGAGGTCCTTACTCCGGAAGAAACTTCTACTCAACCGGTCATCATCCCGTCATCTCATGCACTAGAGGTCGTCGAGACTGCCGTCGGGTCTGAGATTAAGACCTAGTCGGTCTTAGCGAGGTCTACCGCCACCCTTGCCACTGCGGCTACCATTGCCTTGGTGTCGGCGGCAGACAAGGCCGCCCTCTCTCCTACGGCTCGCTTCCACAAGAGATAAGTGGACCAAACCCTCGTCAATTTCCAGAACACCCTTGCTGGTTGCATTAAACTTGCATTGGAAGACAGTTGTCCTTTCGGGGAGTTCAAGGAGATCCTTGACTATCACATGGGCTTATTGGTTAAGATGCTTGGTATTTCTGGTGCCAGCCCGTATTATGTGCGTTTGGCGAAGGCAGAGCAGACTATCCAAAAGTTGCTTGCTCTCCGCGCCAAGGGTTCGGAGCTCGTCCTCCTTGTGTTTGACGAAGTTCAGGTGGCCCTAAAGGATCGGGAGCGTAGATTGGAAGAGATGATGTCGTTGGAGACGAAGCTGAAAGAGGAGCTGGAGCGCATCACGCCTGAGGACGAATGAGTAGGCGAAGAGCGTCATAGAGCCAACCTCAATATATCCACCGATAGGTCCTGCATAGACTCGATCTTAAGCATATCCTGGAGACTCGCAAGGTGGAGATGCAATTGAGAGATTTTTGACTTGACTTAATTGTATCTTTGTATCTAAATCTCTCCTAATGAATGAAATTATGCTTTTGCTTCAATCATCGTCCTCTTTATTCAATACAAATGCTTACATCCCTTTTTTTTCAAAGTGGGTGATCCTCGACTGTGAATGAGCTCAACATGGGCTAGTCTTAGTCATAGGGGAATTCGATCTGAGTAAGTCTTAGTTATGGGCAGACTTGAATTGGGCAACTTTTAGCTACAGACGAATTCAGGTTAAGTGAGTTTTTACCTATAGGCGAATTCAGATTAGGCGAGTTCTAGCCACAGGCGAACTCAGATTGGGCGAGTTCTAGTCCAAGGGACTTAGTCTGGGCTGTGGTCAAACACCAATTGGGTTCAGGCCAAGGGAGATCGAGCCATCTAGCGAATTCGAATCGTAGGCGGCTTCAAACTCGGCGGGCCATGGGTCTGTTCGTGTATTAATATGCTTGCCAGCTAATATGACGTGGGCATGTCACTTCGCATTAAAGGCAGCGTAGAAGGAGGCTCTCTATTTTTCGCGTCCAATCCGAGCCGTTGGCTAGAGATCATGCTTAAAACTGCCAGATCTCGACCGTCCATGCGGGATTCTGAATCGTTCGGCCTTACTTTTGACTGTTTCGGTTCAAACTATCTAATCGAATGATGGGTGATCATCCGAGTAGTGCGTATATAATGCTCATCTCCCTTGTTGGGGGAAGTTATAGCACTCATTGCTTTCTACAAAGGAAACCTAAGCTTTAACTCACTGTGTCTGAGATGGCTCCGCGAGTGAAAGTGACCGTCTCGAAGAAGAAATGGGGGAATTCCTCCCCTGCTACTGCGAAGGCCACTATCGTCGAAGGTATCTTTGCATTTAGTCTTCGTGAGTTGTTTCACACTTTTAACCCTTTTGTTGTGTTGATCAGTTCGAGACGATGCGTCGGCCGTCGAGAGGTCTCCGGCTGAGCCTATCCTTGTCTCGGACGATGAATCCGGGGAGCCTGTGGCTGTGTCTACTTCGCACTCTGCTCCACCGCCTGAAGCAGGACCTTACCTAGAGGTTCCGCCCATCGCGATGCTTGCTAGTGGCTAAGAGCATGTTCCTTCAAAACTTCCCCCTTTACCGTCTCATGTTGAAGAACTGGAGAATGCTGCGAAGCAGGTGATCTCTCTCGTTAGTCTTGGTTTAGAGGCGTATTTTGATTTTAGGCAATCCCTCCAGGATCATGTGGCCAATCTTAGATGGATGGGCGAGTCCCGACTTGCTGTGTGCTGTACGACGAGGCTATTTTACCTGGAATCATGCCTCACGTGCTTGGAGCACTTGTTGCGTGTGGATCCGATGGCTGACGTGGAACCATTCTTATCTCACGCTCGGCGTCAAGGTGCGTGGGAACAAGAGGTGCGGGCGCGTGACATGGCTGACTTGGAGTCCCACATCACTCTTTTGACAGACCGGCAGCGTTCACTGCAGGCCTTGATGGACGCATTCACCTCCACCATATCCCGTCTAAGGGCGGAGCTGGAGCAAGTGGAGACGACGCTGAGGGGGCTCTAATTTGAGAGCTGGAATGCTAGGAGGGCCTTCGAAGATACGACCCAAAATCTTCAAACGCTGCGTCAAGAGGATTCTGCTGCTGCTTCAACCTTCAAGGTCCAGGCCAAGAAGGAGTCCGAGGACAAAGCCTGAGAGGACCATGCTCGAAGGATGGCTACAGTTAAGGCGGAGCTTTTGTCTTTCAGCTTCCTGGACTAGGCTCTTAGGGCTAAAGTAGTGTTAAGACATTTTGTCTCGTTTCGTTTTCAATAAAATGTTATGACTTGTTTGATTATAGAGTCATAACTTTGTTCAAATGTATTGTCTTAGAAACGGATGAATGTTATGATCTTTTGGTTTTCCAAATGTGTTTGTGCATATACCCTTCATTGTTTCGTCTCTTACTACCCTACAGGGTAAATTCAAGCCGTAGGCGGATTCTCATCGCAGGCGAACTCTGATTGCAGGACGCAATTAAGCCATAGGCGAGCTCAGACCGGTGCGGGTCACGTGTCGATTTGCGACCTCACATGCTTGTTAGTTAAGACAACGTGGGCGTATTGCTCCGCATTAAAAGCGGTATGGTGAGGTCCTTCATTTCTCATGCCCGATCTAGGTCGTTGGCTAAAGATCGTGTTCATAACCGTCCTATCCCGACCGTCGGCGTGGGGTTCTGAACCGCCTTACCTTCTTTGTGGCCGTTCGAACAGAACTTGGGCTATTATATATAGGGTTCTAGCCTCTGTTGGAGAGGTCGCAGTGTTCGTCATTTCTTCCGTGGTCAGGATGGCGCCATGAGTGAAGGTACCCATCTCGAAGAAGAGGGGGAGGGACGATAGAGCCGCCGCTGCAGACGTGCCCACGGATGCTGCCAAAGGTATTCCCCTTTTTAAAAATCTTAACCGGTTAATTGACATACGAACATGATGTGTTCATAATTCTGATCTCTTTTGTCAGCACCCGGTGGAGCTCCGAACACAGAGGGGTCGGAGCCTGAACCAAAACCTACGGTCGAGCGCGCTTCACTGCCCGCTCTTCAGCTAGGAGGGAGTCTCATCCTAAGACTTCTTTTGCCGACGTACTCGATCGCGGCCAGGATTCTGGTTCTTTAGACCCCACTAATCTGCAGATGCATGTTCAAGAATTAGAGAGCACCACAAAACAAGTGATCTCTCTCATTGATCAAGGTCGCGACACCTATGTGGATATTAAGCAACCTCTCTTAGATCGCGTGGCAAACATCCGGCGCTTGGGCGACTACAAACTTGCCATACGCTGTTCGATGAAGCTTCTCAATCTGGAACTACTCTTAACCAGGTTAGAGGAATTGCGGCATGCAGATCTAAAGTCAGACGTGGTGTACTTCTCGTCCCAGGCTCGATGTCGTGAGGAATAGCAACAAGAATGCCAGACGAGGGACATAGAAGACAAGGAGTCTCTCATTGCTAACTTGGACAACTGGTAGCGTCTGTTGCAAGCCGAGGTGGAGGTAGCTATTTCCTCGGTTATTTAGGGCTATACCCCATATACCAAGGGGGAATCGACTCTAACGGGCCTACGCATCCGGATTGAAACTATCTAAGGTGCCCTTGCAAGGGAGAGGCGTATTCTTCCAGCCTTGCGCCAAGAAGACAATGCTGCCAACGCTTATTTGGAGGCAAGGATCAGGCAGGAGGCGGAGGACGAGACACGCGTAGTCCAGGCGTAGAGGATAGCTACGGTTAAGGTGAAGCTTACATCTTTTAGCTTTCTAGAATGAACTTGTGAGATGGGGGTAGATTCCGGCTATCTTGTCTGATCTTTTGTCTCCAATGTAGTGTTATGTCTTGTTTGCTTATAAAAGTCATAACTTTGTTCAAATGTATTGTTTTGAAAACCGCTGTTAAATTAGTTTCGCATTTTCTTGATTCCCCAATACGTTGTATATGTACTCATTTTGGCTTTTACCATTGTGCATGTCTTAGCTCTCTGCGTCGATGATAAGTGATCTGAACCTTAAGCTAGCTCACGTTATAGGCGAGATCATGCTTGGTGAGTTTAATTCATGGGCGAACTCAAGTTAGGTGAGTTCAAACTGCAGGCGAGCTCAAGCTTAGGCGGACTCGAGCTGCAAGCAAACTCAAGCTTAGGCGAGTTCGAGCTACAGGTGAACTCAAGCTTGGGTGAGTTCGAGTTATAGGGGAACTCAAGGTGTAGTGGAGCCTACGTGCTTGTTCGTGGACCCATATGCTTGCCAGCTAAGGCGATGTGGATGCATCAGTCTGCATTAATTGCGAAGCAACGGAATGCCTCGGCTTCTGTGCCTGACCCGAACCGTTGGTTTAGGGTCCCAAAAATCACAGCTTTTATGGGCGTTGAATTCAAAATGCCACAGGGGATCTAAACCACTCAATTCATCTGATTCTACGGGTCTCACCCGTTGATTCTTTTGCTATATAAGTCATTCGCCCTCTCCTAACAGAGTTCTCGTACTCACAAGTATTCGCCCGAAGAAAGCTTTCTCAGACCTCCCTATTCTCTATATGGCTCCCAAGACCAAGCCGAACGCTTCCAAGTGGAAGGGGGTCGCCTCTTCCTCTGCCATTGTTGGTGCCGATGTGGTGCTGGCCGACACTGCTAATCTAACCCAGGGATCAGCCACTTCGAGCCTTGCCCCGGCACTTGACATCCTCTGAAAGCTGGAGGATGACTTGTGCAGGACGGCTACCCTCATTAGCCAAGGCGTTGGGAGGTAGTACGACATGCTCCCCTTCGAGGTCGAGACTCTCGAGGAGATCTGGCGTGTGGGCGGCCCCCAACTCGCTCAGCAATGCGAGCAAGAGCTCCATCGTTTGGAGGGGTTGATGTACCGTCTAGAGGCGCTGGTGTACGCCGACCCTAAAGATGAGCCGACACCTCTTGCGATGAGTGCGATGTTCGAAACACGAAGCTTTGGCTAGGCGTATCCTGGAGAAGGAGGCCGAGCTTAAACGTCTGCATAAGCAACACCGCATCTTACTGGCTAAGATGGATGCTTATCATGACGCCTGTTCTTTCTTGAAAGTCGAATCCCTTCGGGAGAAGAGGACTTGAAGAAATGGCAAGCGGAGAATGTAAGTGTCTCTTGCCTCGCTACCGGAGTGTCGCAAGCCCTCTAGGGTCTACGTCAAGAAGCGGAGGATGGTGAGGCTGCTCTCGCCAAGCTCTAGCAGAGGCAGGAGGAGAAGACTCAAGCTAGGTAGGCGGTGGAGCTTGCGGATGTCAAGGTAAGGATTGCCACTTTATGTCTGCTGAAGCTGATCTAGAATGTTCCTTCTTTTTGCACTGCTGGAAAATCTTTTCATGCTTTTGATTGTTCTTGGTTTCACAATCGTAGCTTTTCCTTATTCTCTGTGTTGATCTATGCTTAGGACTTTTTTGGTTGATCCTTGGCAGATATTGTGTTTGACTTGCCTTTAATGTTCATCGCTTGAGTCGAACTAGCTACACTGTATTTCGCAGTGTGGCTAGCCTTCAAGGAGTTTATCTTAGATTTAACTGCTAAGATCTTCCTCCACCCTTGGATGTTCGAAGCGTGGGGTTAGGTTAACTCTGACTCTCGCGTTGTAGTTTAGGCGGGTTTTAGATGTTAAAGGTTAACAATCTAACCTAAACAGAGCGGTTGCTTATGCATGCTACCAAATCAGGGATCCAACAATGACTCACCATTTGGTGAGTTGCTGTTCGGGGGTCGATTGGAGCATGTCGCCTAGTAAGCCACCCTTAATGACATCGTCGCTCATGAGGACGATGACATCAGGGTAATCGAGTCATTCAGGGATGTAGGAGTGTGACGACTGAGTGTTGTAGGAGTCATCGTATAGTGGACTGCTACCCATCGATTGTTCTAAGAAAATATTAGAACATTCGGAATAAGTCGGGTCGTTCAGGGACGTGTGAGTGTGACGATCGACCGGGGTAGCAACACATCACGTAGTAAGTTACTACTCGGGCAGTGTCACTCGTAGGAGTGACGGGGCCGGCTATTAGAGGTGATAATTAACCTGATAGAATCTTGTTGCGATCGAGGCAACTACGGGGGTCTATCATCCTATGAGAGAGGATTGATAGGTTGATGTTGTCAGAGGTGTAAGTATTAACATGACGGGATCGCTTGTTGTGATTTGAGCAACTTTGTTGACTTATCACCCTATTGAAGAGGATTGGTAAGTTGATTTTGTCAGAGGTAAGGGTTAACATAACATCGGGAGTTCGTCCCATCATCCTATTGAAGAGGATCAACGGGGGAAATTTGGAGGTGACCATCAGAAGTAAAATTTAACTTGACAGTTGACTTTGACCCTAACTGTAGAAAGGTCTGACCAGGTGGGGATCTGGGTTACCTCTAGGAACACTATATATAGCGTCTTATAGGGGTTTCCCTTAAGCAGTGGCTCATACTCGCGAGTATGTCAGAGTTTATGAGGTAGGAACAGTTTAGCCTCGTATACCAGTTGGAGGCATGGCAGTGGCAGTTTAGACTCATGCACTAGTGGGAGTGTGATGAAGGACTAACGGTAGTACTTCTTTAGGAATTTACCGTTGATAGGCATCATGATCTTATTGCCATTTAATTTGATAAGACGATAAGCTCCATTCGAATAGACCATCTCTATTACAAATGATCCTTCCCATTTGGGCTGGAACTTGCCCTTCTTTTTAGAGTTGAGAATCATTGGTCGTCAAACAGCAAGGACCAATTCTCCCTCCTTGAAGGATCGGCACTTGACTTTTTAGTCGAAAGCCTTAGTCATTCGGGCCTGGTAGAACTCAATGTGCTGCTGGGCTTCAAGCCGTCTTTCATCCAGCGCCTCGAGTTCTATGAGATGCCATTAGTTGTTATCCTCGGCCATTATCCCTACCGTCAGAGTGATGCGGAGAGAAGGAATTTAAATCTCTAATGATAACATGGCCTCGCAGCCATATACAATTGAGTAAAGTGTGGTGTAGGTCGGCGTGCGGATCGTCGTACGATACGCCCATAAGCTTTCGCCAAGCTTCTCATTCTAATCGCGTTTGCTAGTGGAGGTCAGCTTGGTTAGGATTTTGATGATTGTTTTGTTGAAGGCTTCGACTAAACCATTCGATGAAGGGTTATAAGCCGTTGAGGAAAGGTTCTGGATTATGAACTTATCGCAGAACCGGGTGAATGCATGACTAACGAATTGCGTGCCGTTGTCGTGAATGATACGCCGGGGTACGCCATATCGGTATATGATGTGATGTTTGATGAATTTAATCACGTCGTTGGTTTTGACTTCTCTTAAAGGGACAGCTTCGGCTCATTTGGAGAAAAAGTCGGTGATTACAAGGATGAAACGGTGACCCCTTGCTGATGGTGGGGATATTGGCCCGACGATATCCATCCCCCATGCTTCGAATTGCTGTGATGCTGTCGTCGGGTGTAGGTCTTCAGGAGGTCGGTGCATGTAATTGGCGTGGATTTGGCACGTATGGCAACGTTTAGTGTAAGCAACTGCGTCGCCAACCATCCCGGACCAAAAGTAGCATATCCTCCATAGACAATCCTAAAGCTTGGGTCCGGTCTGGTGAGCCCCGTAGTTACCATCGTGGGCTTCGTGCAGAGCTTCCTATGCTTCTGCCTTTGAAAGACATCGAACTAGCAAACCATCATACGATCTACGATACAACATTTACGTGGTTGAGTTGTAGTAGAACCTTGAGGTGCGCCGGCGGACAGACTCTCGCTCCCTGGCATCTTCGGGCAGCATAATGTCGTACAGGACGTAATCAATGATCGGGAGATGCCAATCTTTTCTAACTTCGTATTCTCCCGTCATCTATTTAACAATGAGCTGAGCGTCACCATAGGCTTTGAGATGCCTTATCTCCAACTCCTTAGCTAGTTCGAGCCCGACGAGCAGTGCGTTGTACTCAGCCATGTTGTTGGTACATGGCTCAGTCAGAGAAAAAGCTCGGGGTAACACGTGGCTATGTGGAGAAATGAAGTCCACCCCCACTCCCGCCATGACAGATCCACTCATGCCGACGTGAGACGCACCATCGAAGAACATCTACCAAACCTCTGCCGAGGAGGTTGTGTTAACTTCGGAGGGTTCATCCGGCAAGTCTTCGAACAAGTCAATCTTCATTCCCAGTGGATGGCTAGCCATGAGATCGCAGATGACTTGTCCTTTGACTGATTTCTGCGGCATGAAGTGGATGTCGTATTGGGACAACAGGAGTGCCTACCTGGCTAGGCACTAATTTAAGGCCACGGGCTGCGTTATGAAAACTCGGATGGGGTTTATCCGAAAAACGACATGGATGGTTTGGCCAACTAGGTAATGTCGTATCTTTTAGATGGTGAATACCAAGCCTAGGCACTCCTTTTTGACCATGGGATACCGTCGCTCAGTGCCTTGCAGAGTTCTACTTAGGTAGTAGATAACCTGCTCATGACCAACATCGTCATTTTGCGCCAGGAGGGCGCCCAGAGAATACTCAATTGCTCGTATATAGATGAGGAATGGCTTTTCCAAGATCGGAGCTGCCAGGACGGGTAGGCTCAAGAGATAAGCTTTGATCTCTTCGAAGGCCCACTGGCACGGCTCGTCCCACACAAAGGAGACACCTTTCTTCATCAATTTGGGGAAGGGTTGGTATTTGCTCGAAAGGTTTGAGATGTGTAACGCCCCGCTCCGGAATCCCGGAGTCGGTGCGCTGTTAGATCTGATGGACTGGCCTCACAAACCACCACATGTCTTTTCAGCACGTTTTTGTCCTCACTCACGTGCTCCCTGGAAAACTTCCCAGGAGGTCACTCATCCTAGAAATTCTCCAGGCCAAGCACGCTTAGAGATTCCAGGGTGGCTAAAGCTCTTGGATTGCTCTCACCTTACCTGGGTCGATACGGATCCCTTTTGTCATGACTACGAATCCAAGGAATTTACCACTGGACATCCCTAAGAATGATTTCATTAGATTCATCTTGAGTTGATGAGTTCTCATGAGTTTGAATATCACTCTCAGGCCTTAGAGATGGTCGTCTTTGTTGCAACTTTTTACAACCAGATCGTCCACACAGCACTCGACTGTCTTTCGCAGATAGTCTTAAAAATTGTGCTCATGGCCCTTTGATAAGTTGCATCGGCGTTTTTGAGTCCAAAAGGCATGACCGTGTAGCAGTATACCCCTATTGGAGTTCTGAATGAAGTATGCTTTTCATCGTTAGGGTGCATCTTGATCTGATTTTACCCTGAGAATTTATCCAAAAAGGACATTCTCTCAAACCCGCGCGTGTTATCAATGATGACATCCGTGATGGGTAAGGGAAACTCATCGTTAGGAAAGCGGCGTTAAGGTTTCTGAAGTCAATGCAGATACGGATCTTACCATTCTTTTTCAGGACTGGAACAATGTTAGCTACCCAATCAGGGTACTGTTCCTCTCTGATGAAGCCGGATTCGATCAGTTTCTATACTTTGACCTCGATTGTCTCTATGATTTTTGGACAAAATCGTCTCTGCTGTTGCTTGACGGGTTTGGCGTCTGAGCCAATGTTGAGGTGATGCATGGCGATTTGAGGATCAAGGCCCGGCATGTCCTCAAAATTCCATACGAAGACATCAATGTATTCCCGTATGAGGGAAATGAGGCCTTCCTTCTCTTGGGGAGGTAAGCTACCACTGATAAATATGGGCTTGGGGTTAGCCTCACCACCCATATTTACTTGGAGGATTTCGTCCTCAGTGGGCGGTTCACGTTGCTCGAAGCGAGTGCTCCATTGAACATTGACGTGGCGGTACCACGTTTCATCATAAAGCAGGTCCTGGTCGTCCTCTGCTATTTCGGCGGGATTAGTCACAACCACATTGACCGTGAGGTCTCTGAACAAGTCGCCCATGCTGACGTCTGAGTCACATGCCGAGGATGTTGATGATCGATCATCCGAGTGGGGCTCGTCAGAGTCCTCGCCAAAATTGCAGAATAACTCCGATGAGGAAGAAGGATAGCCCAAGCCTCTTCGAGTCTTGGTGAAGTAATTCGAGGGTTTGCCTTTAGGCACATAGGCGGGTCGGATGACTGTCTTCCACCCTCGGTCATAGTGTAGGCCTTCCTCACGAGCGAAGTCGTAACCCATGCCCTTCATCATGCGCATCGTTGTTTGACTGTATTGCAAAAACTAGGGCGCGGGTTCTTCTTCCTCTGATTTGTCCCACAATGTCCACAAGGGATGGTCTATCCTACCGAAGATGATATCCCTTTGATAACTCTCCCGAGCGGGCACAACGAATACAGCCTGCGAAGACTCAATCGTTTGTCTCTTTGTAACACATGCCGAGTAGACGAGAAAGTGTAGGGAAGAGACGTCATACAGCCTGAACATTGAATCGTTAGGCAAGTCTTCCTCATATGTCGGGTAAGATGACAAGTAAGCAAAGTTGAACTTCTCATTCAATATATTCTCGTCAGCCTGGACAGCGTTGGTTACATTGTGGTTTTCGTAGCCGATTACAATAGATTCAAAATCGTTCATGACAAGGTTGTCACCGTATTCGGGTTCATTATTCACTTCATTATCACTTCCGGGCTCCTCGACCGATGGTTCGTCGGAGTCTTGGTAAAGTAAGGAATCTGTGAAGTAGTTCTTGACTCATTTGAAGGGTTGTTTGTCAGAAACTACTGTATTCACCCGATCGTATTCATCCACGTATTTTAGGCATTGGTGCAATGTGGATGGGACAATGCGGTTGTTGTGGATATATAGACATCTGAACAGCACATTGTAGGAAGACTCGGCGTCGATGACGTAGCAGGTGACTTCTGTCTTCATGTCACCTATACAGAACTTTAGCTGGATCTTGCCAAGCGGCCTCGTCCCGGTGGCGTTAAAGCCAAAGATGATTGTAGTTTTTGTGGAAAGATGCTTCTGGGGAACCCCCAGGTGCTGCATAAGTTTTAGGGGGACAATGCTCAACACGGATCCCGGGTCAACTTGGATTCGATCCACTTTGGAGGAACCGATGTACCCCGTGAAGTACAAGGGTCGATCGTGAGAAGTGCTTTTAATTAGCATGTCCTCAGGGGTGAACGTGATGTAGGGGACCCGTCATTTGGAGGCCTGACAGTACTGTAAGCACGTCTTTCACGTGTCTTCTTCTCTTGTGGACGAGAAGTGCATGGCGAAGACCTCTGAATCGGCCAATGCCTCTTGTAGAGCCTCCCGTGTAGGTCTAGACAGTCGTAGGAGTTCATACATGGTGATTCTGGCTGGGATACTTTTTAGTTGTGCGAGTACATTGAAACGGAAAGGTTGCCTACTCGGGCTCGTCGCATCGGAATTTAGAGGGGCTATTTCGGGTGGCCGCATGGAGGGTCCCGCCAGATCCTCCACCCTTGTGAGGTAATTCTTGGCGAATTCTCTGCCCGGCCTAGTGGCTAGGGTGGCGGCGTCCTCGTCAGAATCGGTGAGGGCGGCTACTGCTGTTTTGCCTTCATCTTGGATAGCGGAGATGGTATTGCAAGGCTTGCTTTTGGTCCACCTCGAAGGCCTTGCAGCCCATTGCTCATCACTGAGGACGTCCGGATGGACCAACATTACTTGACCTGATAGCAAAATCTGGGACACTAAACCTTTTCCTTGTTGATTGTGAGGATCGTCGTTAGTAATCTTTAGGATCGCCTTAGGGATAGGAGCCACTCCTGCTGGCGTCCGAACCTCCGGGAGATCTTTTCCGAAACTCAGAGTGATCATATTCGTAGTCACCTATTTTTGTACCTTCTCCTTCTTTAGGACCCCTGCATCATAGAGGGCCTGAAGCTTATCCTTGAGGATATAACATTTAGAGGTAGGGTGACCGAGGAACCTGTGGTATGCACAGTAGCTCGGATCACTGGTTTTGTTCGCCTCCTTAAGCTTTATGACGTCCGGTAGCTTAATCCTGTTGCTCTTGATGAGAGTATCAAGGGTTGCCACCACTTGGTCCTCCCTAAAGTCGTATCGCCTTAGAGGACGTTGTTCAAATGGCCTTGAGCTTTTGGGTCGGTTTAGGGGTCGGAGCGGAGTCAACGGCCATGATCTCCTTTCCTCTTAATCGAGGGGGATTCCTAGGCACGCTCGGCTCTATAGCTCCCTTTTTAGGGTGAGGATCCTTGGCCTTAAGCCTCTTGATCATATTCTCAACCTTCTCACCCTGGCGAACGAGTTCTTTCCAAGTTCGGGTTTCTACCGTGCCAACCTTGGACAGAATATGGATCGCAAGGTTGTTACAGCACATCTCAATCAGCATGGATTCGGAGACTTGGTCTCGGCAATGAACCGATCGATTCCTGAACCTCTTCATGAAATCGTTGCCTGACTCCGACTTCCTTTGCTTCTTAGAAAGGAGGGTATCCATTGACACCTCTGTATTGTCATCGAAGAAGCGGGCGAGGAAAAGTCTTTTCGCGTCGGGCCATAACTTGATAGAGTCTGGTTCCAACTTGCAGAACCATTCAAAGGCTACCCCCTTGAGGGTGCCAATGATCATCCGGGTGAGGATGGTGTCGTTCTCGGTAAGGAATCCGGTTTGATCCATGAAGTAGTAGATGTGCTGCGAAGGTAAGCCCTTGCCATCAAACTGTACCAAACTGATGGGTTTGAACTTTGTCAGGTAGGGGACTGTGTCCCACTCGATAGGGTATGGTCTGACCACCCCCAGTTTGTTCATGTTTTGTTGGAGCTTCAAGGCATTGAGTTGGCTTTGGAACTCATCGAATCTCTTATTCCGAGTAGTACCCCCGGTGCGCGATGTTCCTGCCGACAACTTCGAGGAGTGATCCGACAGGAGTTCGGCATTATCCTCCTGTTCAGTCGTTTGATTAGAAGTCGATTCCCATTCCTTGCCTCCCTCCAGCTTCCACAGGGTACACATGGCCTTCTTCTTTTTCTTCTTTTTGTTCAGAAGTTGCTCTAAAATATCTCTTATGGACTCGATGGCGACCTGATGCTCTTCAAACTTTTGGGCGATCGTCTGATCACTCGAGGTTTCAACCATGTGCAACCTCGCTGACTCACTGTGACTCAAGTGTGATGTCTAGGATGTGACCGTCGCTAAGCAAACTTCCTCTTCACCACAGGAAGGGGTCGCTAGGAGAGAAAAATCGAGCGGGATATTTACTCCTGTACGACTGCAGGTGTGTACGAATATACCGTCACGCTCGCGTTGAACCAGCGGGTGACTGGGCCCCAGGAAGGAGTCCAGGTCTGGGGAATCTAGAAGTACAATTTTATCCTTCCCCATCACGTTAACTGTAGTAGACGAGAGTTCTAAATCATCGACGGCGCGCCTTCTTTGGTGGATACACCTTCGACGAGAAGATCTCGGTTGGGAAGGTCGTTGAACAAGCCTTTCGAACACCAAATGTTTCACTGTTCCTATACACTAGCAGTCGGTGAGTACTGTTTGGATAAGCCTTTCATAGTGACATTGAGGATTCGCCTCATGTATGGTGCGTTTACGAGTTAGGTAACCTCGGAGATCTTTTACGGGTGGTTGGCGACAACTCTCGACACCATAGGGGTTAGCCAAGTGATCGCATGAGAGCGGTTTGGATGAACCCTCTTGCGTACGCTGGGTGGAATGGTTAAGTGCTGGAGTTAGGTGAGTTCACCTTGACATGCGAGTCATCGTGCTCGGGCAAGTTCCTGCCTGCAGGCGAACTTCAACCCTTTGTTTATGCAGGCGAGTTTGGGAGGTTTCGCCTACTGTTTTGCCTTTGTTGTTAAGGCTTGTTCGCTGGCAACGGTCACCCGTCAAGTGGACTCGATGAGGCTCGCCTGATCTGGGCGGTCTGTTCGCATCAGGGATGTGACATGAGAAACGAAGTCCACTCGAGTCGGCAGGCTTGCCCGTTTTGACTGGTTCGCCTAAGTAGCCAAGCTTATCAGGAATACCGGACCTGCCGAAACGGGGGATATTATGATCAGAGTGAAGTCCGCCTGAACGCGAGGGTTCGCCTGATTTGGCGAGCCCACCAACGTTGGGCGGGTTACTTCTCTGTCTTGCACTTTTCAGACCTGAATAATAATTTCGGCTGTCATATGAGGCGAAGGTTTGGGCCTCCTGCTGGGCGAAGGCCTATCGTCGTCGCTGGCGGGCTCTTCTAGAGAGAAGGGAGTCTGTGTGGCCTGTGACGTCGTGGTCTGCGCTAAGGTGAACCGCCCTCTCTTCCTGAGCTGGGGCCTGCGAGGGTCGTTTGACAACCTACTTGGTGGTCTCTCGCCCCGTGTTTTCGGCCTTCAGCTTGGCCTTGATTAATTTGGGGGGAACAGGTTCCCCTGCCATGACTCGGATAGAGTCCTCAGGCACGGAGGCCTCGACTGCTTGAGGTCGGCCTCTGCGCACAACTCTGTAGTATTTACGGGACGCATCATCAACGGAGGAGGAGGAAGACAAATACTCTTCGTACTTGGCTTGATCGAACTCGATTTCAAGGGACTCTACGGTTGTCCCGACAGCAACCTCATCGAACTGCGTTACCACCATTTCAGTTGAGAAAATAGTTTCTCCCACTGTGGTCACCATCTTCTGTAGGTGTAAATTTTGATTTTCCAAAACGAGAATTTTGTTTGTATTGATAAACATAGCTTATTACAAACTAATGATTCGAAATTACAACAGCAGCGGAGGGAATGTCCTCCTTGTTTAACGTGGGTACTTTGGTAGCGATAGGATGCCTCGCTCAGTTCTTACACTGAGTCTGCTTCCCTTAGACAATTCGATCGAGGTTGCTAGAGAGCTTCAGTGCACAGTAGAAGCTCGTGTTAATCGAGTTTGAGTCTCCGAGTTCAATGGAAATCGAGGCCGAGAACTCAAGGAAGATGCTACGGTACAAAAATGTTGCAAAGAGCAGATCCTTTGTGTTTCCGGTAAAAGTTGCTGTTTTCATTACTTTGATATCTGTTACAACTTCGAGCGTTACAACAGTATAAAATGAAAACAAAGGGGTACAACTTAAACGAAAATAAACACGAGGTCCCGTTCTGGTTCGGTCTCGCTTGCGTGGGTTGTTGGCATGTGACGGGGATGTTAATATCCGTGGACCGCCGACTCTTCAAGATCCGTTCCGGTGGAATCCGGCAGAGTTTCGTCTATCCGCGTGGGATATAGAAACAGAACCTCGTTGATCCGCTTGAGATCTAGAGGTTATAAGCGTATATCTCGGCTAAAACGAGATAATAGCTCTTCTTAGTGGTCACCGCTAATGGGCAACACTAAGGTGAATGAAGGGGGACTGGTGCAGAATCTCACTCCTCGATCTGGCAGGGCTTCGCCGCTCTAACTTCAGACCTCGCTCCTCACTCCGGCAGGGCTTCGCCGCTCTTCTTTAAGATTTCAGATCTCGAGGATAATCCCAAGACCCAAAATCAGAGCTCCAAAACCCAGGCCCAGAGAATGGAGGCCCTAGGGGCCTATTTATAGGAAACCAAGGAGGGGGGGTGAAAATGAAGAGGACACCCCATGGGGTGTCTCAAGAAATCCGAGACACCCCTGGGGTGTCTTGGATTTTCCGAGACACCCTTGGGGTGTCTCGGATTTTTTGAGACACCCCCGGGGTGTTTCATGTCATTTGAGACGCTACCGGGTATTCCACCGTTGATCTGCCGTTGACTTTTTGTCCGAACTCGGATTTGAGTGATTTCGGATGCGTTGGAATTCTGACGGCGAGCTCTGTGGGCCCCAATGGCCGGATAATCGGTGAGGTGAACGGGATACGACGGGTGTTGGTCCGTTTGCAGTGATCACGGGGTTATCGGTCAGTCCGTATCCCCGTTGTTCTGAGATTCTGTCGGCTCACGTGGTTCGTCGGTTCGCTTCAGGCGCTTACCGACGTCAGTTGAACTCTTGTAAACCGGGTAGTGACGTTCAATCGTTGCTCGTTAATACTGAGCTGTGTGTGGGGACCTATCGGCAATTTTTGATGCCTACACTTTGCTCGCTCGAGAGCCGAAAGCTGATGGTCTGGTTCGCTGATTCTATCAATGAATTCCTAATGAACGAACCTTGAACCCCTTTCCTATAGCCAGAAGAGGCCCTTAAATAGAGGAGAGACGGCGTGGTTGCTCCCTGAATTATGGGATGTGACCATCAACTGTTGAGAGATGCCATGCTTCTCACTTGTACTATGAGCGACTGCTTGATGGGTTTAGAGTGCTGTACTTCTTCCCCTCATGTCGTGAGGAATGGGAAGGCCCATCCCTATACATATCATTGCGACCGCCTAGTACTTAGGTGAGTCTGGTGAGATCGCTGATCACCTTGCTAATGGTTTGAATGTGCAGACGAATCTGGTCACTTGGACGAACCCACTTTGTACGAACGAGTCTGGTACGCAAGCAAGCTTGGTGACTGCGTGAACTTAACGGGTCACTTGTACCGTGAGCGGCTGTTTGAGGGGCTTAGAGTACTATAGTCCTTCCCCTCACGTCGTGGGAAATGGGAAGGCCCATCCCTGTACACGATCTCGTAGCCGCCTAGTACACAGGCGAGTTCTGACGAGATTGTTGGTCGTTTTGCTGACGTCTTGGACATGTAGGCGAGTTTGAGGGACTTGACTAGTGCAGGCGAGTTAAGTGTGTAGGCGAGTTTGAAGGAACTCGATTTGTACAAGCGAGTTTTGCCTCTGAATGGGCTTCGCCTGTGCTGACGTGTCCAGCACGCAGGCGGAATCAAACTCTCAATTGTGGGTTTCCTTAGTTAAGGCAATTTCCACAGCCTACAACGTCTCGCTCGGGCTTTACACTCCTGCATCCTCTAAGTCCGAGCTTCGATTATGAATGGCGCTACTATGTCACATGGGTTGGTGAATACGAGCTCTTCCAGATGATGTATAACTTCCTCCAGGCGAATAAGCTTTTGCTCACATCACCTAGCTAGCTGGATGCCGCCAACGCGCTGAATGTCCTTCAGACTATCTGTATGAAAGGATAAAAACCAAAAAAGGTGCCCCACCTAACACTAACGATGGAGATCGCTTGTTTCATAGGATTTTCTAGCCACTGGACGAGGCCCCATGCGTATCCGGAGTCTGAAGTAACAGATTCCTGACCGGGGGCAATCATAGCAATAGGCTGGATGCGGGGGAGAGACCCTTCGTCATCAACAGGTGGCCTCCATCCACCCCTTGTGTTCGCTGGGTCTGAGAAACCAGGCTTAGGCCAAGGATTTGAAGGGAATTGCAGAGTGGATGATCGAGGGGGAAGTGTTGGCCTTTTTGTTTTGATGATGATTTAACAAACAATTTACATCTAATATTGTCTGTCTAGTGTTTGTGTTTTGTTATTTATTGTAGACAAACAATATATTGGAGGATAGATGAAATTGCACTTTAACGATCATATCCAATGGAGGTTGGCGGAATAGTGGTTGAAGCCTATACAATTCAAGTTGAAGATCCAAGTTCTAGCTTCATCCGCAATGTGCACCAAGTCAAGCTTATTGAAGATCAAGATCAAGCTTGGATAACATTAGTTTAGGTTTATATTATGTGTGTTGGTACTTTAAGCTCAATCATATATACACACACATTATATTGGTTTCCTTGTATATATATAGTTATATATATACAACACAAGCTTTGTTTATATATATATATATATATATATATATATATATATATATA
>BQKN01000999.1:169178-184636 GCA_022839385.1 Asparagus kiusianus
CGAGGGTTAAATTACAGACTTACAACAGATCTATTCTCTTCTTCTCCTCTTTTCGAAAATATCATCATGTTGTTACATTGTTGGTTCTCTAAAAGTCTTGAAGATTTTGCAAAGCCTTCTTGAAGCTTGTGCAGACGAGAAGGAGGTCGCCTAACCGAGGGTCATCATATCTCCGAGATCTATTGCCACGTAGCCATGTACGAGAGGGGGCAATTAGATTCTTCGGACAGTACCTTGCACGCTTCGATCATCAAGCTATATTCTTAAAACCTGTTTAAATTTTTTATTCAACTTCTTTTCTGAGTTAAATTTTAATCTGTTACTTTCTAGTTTTAATTAACTGTTAAAATTGCATTTCGTGCTAAATACAGTCTAAACAGCACCACTTTACACAACAATCCAAGAATCTAATTGCCCTGTTTAGAATAGTATAATGATTAGTATTCTGTTTCTTATGATAATGTTGTCTATATTTCATAAAAACGTCATGTTATATTGCTTGATGATTATGTTGAATTAATGCTTCAATTATGTCTGTTGCATTATAATAACAAAACTATTCATTCATCATCAGATTATGGCTATAACTGAAATCCTGTTAGCTAAACTAGAGAAGTTCGATGGGAATAACTTTCTTTATTGGTAAAACCAAATAAGATTTTGGTTAACGACCCTAAATCTGATAACAGCCATTGAACCTGATAACCCATCTTCCTCTAGACCAATCACAAGGCAAGCTTCCACTGCAAATTTCATTCCTATCCCGAGAACACCTCAAGAGATAGAATACCAATGCCAACATAGAATCTTAGGAGCCTTATCTGATAGATTATACGACATCTATTACTTTATTACTAATGCTAAAGTTCTGTGGGAAACACTAGAGAAGAAGTATGGTTTAGATTATATAGGAATTAAAAGATTTAAAGTCTCTGATTTTATCAAATTTAAAATGGTTTATTACAAACCAATGAATGAGCAAATTCATGAATTCGAACACATAGTTCATCAACTAAAAATGAATGAATCTATCTTAGGTGAAACATTTTTAGATAGCCTATCTTATAGATAAACTTCCTGAAACCTGATCAGATTTTGCCAAAAACCTTAGCCATACCCAAGGAGATCTTACCCTTGATCAAGTGTTGAATGCCATTAGAATCGAAGAGAAATATAGACTCAGGAAGAAAAATGTAACAGAATCTGAACCTAAAGTAAACAATGTAGAATCCAAACTCTTTCCCAATCACAAGAAGCGTCCCTTCCACCAAAATCAAAATAAAAAATTTAAGAATAAATCCTATCATCAGAATAAGAAGCATTTCCACTTTCAAAAGAAGGAAGGAGCTGAACGTCGAGCATGCTTCGTTTGTGGACGAACCAACCACCTCGCTAAGGACTGCTTTTACAAGAAAACTGAACTACCTAAGCTTAGGAAGGGAGGACCTCCACCAAATAAGACATAAGTAAACATGGTGACTTCCAGTTAAGCTGAGACTGCTTTCAAGTCTGTTCTCTTCACCCCTGAAGTCATGACCTTTCAAGAAAATGATTGGTAGATTGACACTGGAGCTAATATTTACGTTTGCTCTAATAAATCTCTCTTTTCCACTTATCAGGTCTCAAGTAGAGGAACTGTGACAATAAAAAATAATAATGTGGCTCATGTATCTGGAATAGGTCGGATCAACCTAAAACTGATTTCGGATAAGAATTTGATCATGCAGGATGTCCACCATGTACCAGACATTAAGAGAAACTTGATTAGCGGATCTTTGTTAGTGCAACAAGGCTACAAACTTGTTTTTGAATCAAATAAGTTTGTAATAACTAAGGGATTGAATTTTATTGGAAAATGATTTTTATGTGATGGTCTTTTTAAATTGAATGTTAAGAATTTTACTCTTGCGTCTCCAATGGCTTTGAATATTGAACCTTGTATCACTTGGCATCAAAGATTAGGACATTTCAATTATAATTCAATTAAAAGATTGATGCATCTCAATATAATTCCAAAGATTAATATAAAGATAATAAAAAACATGAAATATGTGTAGAAGTTAAACTTTCTAAGAAACCCTTCAAAACTAGTGATAGAGATTCTGAGATATTATAACTCATCCATAGTGATGCTTGTGATTCTATAAGAACATCTAGAGGAGGTAACAAATATTTCGTAACTTTCATAGACGACTGTTCTAAATATTGTTATCTCTACTTAATTAAGACCAAAGATGAAGTGATAAGCAAATTCAAAATATATAAAGCAGAAGTTGAAAATCAATTGGATAGGAAAATTAAAATACTAAGATCAGATAGAGGTGGTGAGTACATTTCTAATGAACTAAAACAATTATGTGAAGAGAATGGAATCATTCATGAAATAACTGCTCCATATACACCTCAATCTAATGGAGTAGTTGAGAGAAAGAATAGAACACTAATGGACATGGTAAACTCAATGTTAATTAATTCTGGCGTGCTAGAGAATCTGTGGGGAGAAGCCCTCATGACTGCTTGTCATATACTAAATAGAATTTCATTCAAGAATTCGGATAAAACCCCTTACACAATTTGGAAGAATAGAAACCCTAATTTAGATCGCCTGAAAGTGTGGGGATGCTTAGCGAAAGTTAAGATACCTAAAAATAAGAGAAAGAAGATTTGCCCTAAAACTGTAGATGGAATCTTTATTGAATATGCTTTTGATAGAAATGCAAATAGATTTTTAATAATCAACTCCATTAATGAGATAGCCAACAACACCATTATTGAAGCTAGGGATTCATATTACTTTGAAAATATTTTTCCTTACAAAACCAGAGTAAGCAACATGGGCCCTAACTCTAGCAACTCAAATCCTAGTTTTAATCCTGTTTCTAACCAATGTGAACCAAAGTACTAGACAAATCAGACCACTAGAAAATCCAGAGGAACCTAGGAGAAGTAAGAGAACTAGAATAGAAAAAGTCCATGAATACTTCTATACATTACTTGTAGAAGATTCTCCAATTACATTTGAAGATGCAATGAAATCAGTAGATGCTTCGTTTTGGAAGGAAGCTATAAATAATGAGATTCAATCTATAGTTCAAAACCTTACTTGGGAACTTACTGATCTTCCTCCAGGATGCAAAACTATAGGATGTAAATGGGTATTTAAGAAGAAACTCAGACCTGATGGAACAATAGATAAGTATAAAGCCAGACCAGTAGCTAAAGGGTATACCCAAAAATCTGGTATTGATTATTTTGATGTCTACTCTCCAGTAGCTAGGATTACTACTATTAGAGTCATTATAGCTCTAACATCCATTCACAAACTAATAATACATCAAATGGATGTTAAAACTGTATTTTTAAATGGAGACTTGGATGAAAAAATTTATATGGATCAACCTGAGGGATTTGTTGCTTCTAGACAAAAGAAGAAAGTATGCAAGCTTATTAGATCATTATATAGTTTCAAACAAGCTCCAAAGCAATGGCACATAAAATTTGATGAAATTATACTATCTTATGGATTTGTAATTAATCAAACAGATGAGTGTGTATATCATAAAATAGATAATAACAACAAAATTGTGATATTATGCTTATATGTTGATGATATTCTTAATTTTGGTTCTGACATACAAACCATAAATGATATCAAACACTTTTTATCACAAAATTTTAACATGAAAGATTTAGGTCAAGCTCACCTAATTCTTAAAACTAAAATCTTAAAGAATAAGAATGGATATGTGCTGTCACAATCACACTACACAGAGAAAATCCTCAAGAACTTTTATGATCCAAACTGTCAACCTGTTTCTACTCCATATGATCCTAATGTACATCTAAAGAAAAATACAGGTTATCCTCAATTACAAAGAGAATATGCACAAATAATTGGATCATTAGGATTCCTGACAAACTACATCAAATCTAACATTGCTTATGCAGTAAATAGACTTAGTAGATATACATCAAATCCTGATAAGAGTCATTGTGATGCTCTAGAAAGAATTTTGAGGTATCTAAAAGGAACTATGAACTATGGTTTACATTATAAAGGTTATCCATCTGTATTAGAAGGATACTCAGATGTAAATTGGATTAGTGACTCAATAGATGTAAAATCCACCACTGGATTTGTATTCTTTTTAGGAGGCGGAGGTGTTTCATGGAAATCTACTAAACAAACTGTAACAGCTAGAAGTACAATAGAATCAGAAATGATAGCCATTGATACTGCTAGTATAGATGTTGAATGGTTGAAAGATTTACTAATTGAAATTCCATTAATACAAAAACTATTACCAGCTATCTCTATTCATTATGAATGCAGGTCAGCGATTGACAAATGTCATCAAGAGAATGCAAATGTAAAAATGAATCGACACTTGAAAGTGCGACATAAATCCTTAAGATATAAGATGTAAAACCATATATTAGCCTTAGACTTTGTAAGATCAGAGAAAAATCTTACAGATCACTTAACTAAAGGCTTATCTAGGGCAGTGGTCCTAGAATCATCGAGGGGGATGGGGTTAAGCCCATAAGAAAATTCACTGCAGTGGCAACCTAATCTCGCAGAGGTTCAATGGGTAGACACAAACTAGACGAGTGATTAATTGTGAGGAACACTGAATTCATTTGCTCCCATCCTTAGGATGATCAGTGCTCATAAAAAGCAAGTGAAAGTTTGAGTTTAACTCTTAATGAATCCAAGATCCATGAGGCAGGATGCTTACTTGCTCGCATAATTATTAGGATTCACCTATATGTGTGTAGTTGTAAGGCCACGACTATAGGATCAGGGCTGCTCCCTAGTAACACACATGAAAGATAACTGCGCAATGCCAATAATAGTGCAACCCACTTAGAATTCTTCTAAATTGTACTATGGGTGTTTTCTGTAGAAATCTGATAAATAGGATTGGTTTAAGGCGTAGTCCACCAAGCTCTCACGGATTCATACAACTGTCACTAAGTGAATGTTCAAACTGAAATGTACCTCCACCTATTACATAGTATAAGGGAACCAGCAATCTTATTTTCAAAATTCTTCTTTTACTCTTATTTTTAAGTTATTCAAAGTTTTAAGTTATGTGGGGGATTGTTGGAGTTATAACTTAAAACTTGATTTTGGAGTGGAGAAGTTTAGTCCCACATTGGATAGGAGATGGGAATGAGGGTTGTTATAAGCCTTCACTTTCTCTCTTATGCCTAGAAAAAAACATGGGTTATACTCATATCACACATGCGTGCGATGAACCGGGCCGGGTCGGGCTCGGGTTCGGGTCGGGAGGCGCGCGCGCCCACGACCTGCGGACACAAATGCAGCTCCGAATTGAGGGGCCCTTAACCTGCTACATTTTAGATTTTTATTTTTGCAAATTAGAACAATTAAAACGAGTTAAGCATTTGGCTGCGAGAATTATGGATCTAAACGGCTAGCTGAATAAATGGGCGAGATCTGTGGATCTAAAGGGCAAGTTTTGTGGATCTAAACAGCGATTTTGATCCTATATAAGGACCTATAGCTATGAGGGTTAAATTACAGATTTACAACAGATCTATTCTCTTCTTCTCCTCTTTTCAAAAATATCATCCTGCTGTTACATTGCTGGCTGCGAGGGTTAAATTACATATTTACAACAGATCTATTCTCTTCTTCTCCTCTTTTCGAAAATATCATCTTGTTGTTACATTGTTGGTTCTCTGAAAGTCTTGAAGATTTCGCAAAGCCTTCTTAAAGCTCGTGCAGACGAAAAGGAGGTCGCCTAACCGAGGGTCGTCATATCTACGAGATCTATTGCCACGTAGCCATGTACGAGAGGGGGTAATTAGATTCTTCGGACAGTACCTTGCAAGCTTCGATCATCAAGCTATATTCTTAAAACCTGTTTAAATTTTTTATTCAAATTCTTTTCTGAGTTATATTTTTAATCTGTTTTTTCGATTTCAATTAACTGTTAAAATTACATTTCGTGCTAAATACAGTCTAAACAGCACCTCTTTTCCCAACAGTTTCAACACTTCTAGTTTTAACTTATTTTGTTGTTGCAACAATATTTTGGTGTTGCAATAACATCCAACCAAATAAACTTCTGAATTTTAGATGTAGTTGGAGTAACATGGCGTTCTAACTACTCTTAACAGAACACACCCCTACTATTCTTAACCAAGCACACCCCTTAGATTTGACAACATATAGATAACGATGAATAAATTGGATTTGCAATGTAGATGGACAACTGTGTTTTTTTAAGTACGTAACTAAGTTATTTACATCCTTTGTGTAACTAACTAAGTTACTTACATCCTTTGTGTAACCCTACGCATTAAATATTGTATAAAATAAAGAAAAATTTTTGCAAAAAATTCCTCAACTTTGGGATGTTTTGCATAAAACTTCCATACACTTTATACGTTAGAATTATAAAAAGTTCTTCAAACTTTACAAACATTACTGTGTATGCATATGTTTTGTGCTAGCTTCGTAGATTAGAAAAGAGTTAATCCTCTTAACACCCTATTTAAATGTTATCAAAAACATAATACGTCTTTGATATAAAATAGGAGTAAAAAATACAAATTCTAGCTACCAGAACATTACTCATCTCCACCAAATTTGAGGACTACCAAATGTTTTTGACGTGAGAAATGTAGGATAGAAATCCACTTCTTTCATTCTATCGCACACTAGGCTCAAATAGTATAACGTACGACCCCTTTTGACATCTGAGCACTAATGCTTAACTTTTGAATATTATCAATGAGAGGGGACCTCATCATCACATCCCTAAAGCATGAGCCAACAACTCCACGATCCTGTTTTGTCCCAATCAAAGAAAACGAAGTATATATCATGAAAATCTTGAGCAATCTTTAACCGTTGCCATGTACTTATCTCTACCGGTGAGCATGTTGTTCTCATGGGTCAAAAATGTCCAATTTTAAACTCATTTCTTGTTGATCTCTCTGGGTTTCTTTGCTAATTTTGAGTTTAGTCTAGTTATGATGCAGCCATTGTTGCTTCTTGTCTCAGGCTCTCGGGCAGGATTTCGTTGTCTAGTTACAAAGCAAGATGGGGTTGGAAAATAATGTGTGAACGTAAGGCAACTTATTGTTCCATCACTTTTATTATTTAGGACTTGATCTTAATAAAGTCATTTTAGTTAGTGGAATGAACTGCTATACATGGGTCAATAGTGCATCTGAACAGTCACTTAAGGCTCTATCAGCAAGGGTTTACACTGCCTTAAAATTTAAGCCAATTGTCTCGAGTCAAAATGAGATCGTTGGATATATATATTCCATCCATGATACTCTGTAATTGATGATGAATGATTTACATCTATCTATGTATACTATACTAATTGGAAAATATTGTGTGAACGTAATGCAACTTATTGTTCAATCACTTTTATTATTTAGGACTTGATTTTAATAAAGTCATTTTAGTTAGTGGAACGAACTACTATACATGGATCAATAGTGCATCTGAACAGTCACTTAAGGCTCTATCAGCAAGTGTTTACACTGCCATAAAATTTAAGCCAATTGTCTCGAGTTAAAATGAGATCGTTGGATATATATTCCATCCATGATGCTCTATAATTGATGTGATGAATGATTTACATCTATCTATGTATACTATACTAATACTAATAAAATAGATGTACTTAGTAGCAAACTTGTAAAATGTGGAAGATAATTAATTAGCAGTGCCTTAATTAGCTGTGCGATTTATCATCTCTACAATAATTATTCTTTTCCTTTATTTTCTTTCTTTTTCTCCCCTTCTCTATGCATTTTTCTTATTTCCGGTGCTCTTTTATCTATGTATACTAAGGGTGTATTTGAAAACTCCCCTACTATCCAAGTTAGTGGAGCTAACCTAGTTAATGGGTTGAACTGTTGTTTGGGTACGATTAGACTAACTTCAAACTTGGTGTTCTTAGCTGAAATTGAGGCCCTTATCTAGGTAAATTTGAATCATCCTTGTTATGGTGTTCTCACTCGCCGAAATACAATTTATTGACAAGTATCAGACAGATATATTTCCGCAATCAATGCCCCAATCAACTTGGTGGCCCGACCCCGATAGAGAGTCCGACTTAGCCAGCCTGACGAGTCGATATTCCTTCATATCAACTCAAAGAGCGGTACTTGTCGACCCTATTGTCGAATACGACTCACCAGGAGTTCACACGGCCATTCGACTAACACCTCACAAGGACGACTCGAAAGGCGTTACTTCTCGGTGAAGTTGAAGGATAACTTCTGCTTCGAACTTATCCTCGCTGACAACGTATCCATGTCGCATTTTATGCTTAGTAGGCATCATCATGCCTCTAACCCCAACAGTATTTATAACTCATCGGACCACGTGGGCCACCGTCATACTCCCTCTCACTTCTCATTTAATGCTGAGGAGATCCTCCCTCCAGTCGCCAGCTGACACCTGTAAAGCAGAGGCTGACTTAGCTATCAGCCCACACTTCACCACCGCCCTTCTATGCTCGGACAAAGTGACTAATCTACCCTTTATGCACTGAGTATAAATATAGGTACTATCCTAACATTAAAGGGGTTCACAAATCTGATCCTCTAACACGTACACTGCACAATTACAAGAACACAGTTGTTTCTTGATTCCACTCATGTTCAACTAACTTGATCGTTGGAGGTACAACGGGGGAACCAATCCCCACCCTCTCATGAATTTCTACTTGTACAGATTCCTTAGATACCCAACTCAAGAAACAGACATAAAATCAGAGAAGAAAGCGGCCGATCTTCAATACTGAACAAACCGATCCTGTCCTGGATACAACTGAATGTTTGATCATGAAAACCATCAACAATTTGGCGCCCACCATAGGGCTTTCATTCTTTTTATTGAAAACATGGCATGTTCTAAACAAGGGTCTGATCAATCCTGCCCTAAAGAACAATATCAGAGCTACGTTACCCAAGCCCAGCTCGAGGAAACTGCTCACAAGCTTTCTCAGTCTATCTAAGAGCAGTTCGCCACTTTTACTCGCGAACTCCTTGGTCAGCTTCCACAGCCGCAATAAGCCACTTCATTTCCTCCCCCCTTAGGAGACCAACGGTCAGAGGCTCGCCCTTCTGGAGCACAACCAACGCTCCCTCTTCGGACTCCTCATGCTACTAAGCAGTTATCGAGCACATATCCATGCCACCTTGTCGGACGGCTCACGCTTACGAGCCTCACCGACACCACCACCTTTATCAGGAGACCTCTGGTGAGAGTCCTTATCTTGGTCACTTCGAGGACCGTCCTAGGGGAGTGGCCTCTAAAGATCTCCTCTATCATCATGCATCCCCAACTCCCTCAACCACCATTGGAGACTCAGGATACGACTGAGTGTACTGATCGGTCACCGATGCCATCGGGAGTAATACCCCTCTCTCCGACGACATCATACATACCCCATGTGATAAATTCAAGATACCTAACATGGGGAAGTATAAAGGTGAGGGAGATCCCTCTAAGCATGTTTAGAATTAATACGATGTGATGAGCATGCTCTAAGCTTCGAAAGCGACCATTTGTCGATGCTTCCCAATCACTCTTTCAGAGAGCGTGAAACTTTGGTGGAATACTCTTGAGAAGAAATCCATCAGCAGCTTCCAACAACTCAGTCGGAATTTCATCCATCACTTCATGGCTGACTCCAAACAAAAGCTTCCCCCTCATGTGTTGATTCAAATGAGGCAGGGGCCCGAAGAAAGCATCCGAACCTACTTCAAGATGTTCCAAGCGAAGAAGTTAGAGGTCAACGATCCAGGGAGTGCAGTCGCCATGTCCGCACTCGTTGTCGGCCTGCAAAATAAGGAGTTAGCTGACTCGCTTGCAAAAAAAGCCAGTCGCCAATTATAAACAGTTGATGGCTAAAACCCATAGGTATATGGACATGGAGGACACCTGAGCCTATAAGACATAGGGTAGGGTTGCAGAGACTTCCACGGCCACGACTTCAGCTGCACCGATAGTATTGATCCTCTTGTTGACTCCAACAGCAATACCGATGGTGGAACCAATGACTGAGCCAGTCAAAAACTCCCCTGCAAGGTAGGAGTGACCGAGAGACCTCCCAAGGGTCGATCCTCGTTCCAATCGGTCCAACAGAAGGGACAGACAGTGGGACCAGGCACCTAAGGCAAACCTCACCATCTTTGACACCTCTCTCACCAATGCTCTCACCATGGTTCAAAAGAAGGGACACCTCAAGGAGCCATCCCCTAAGATGAGGTCGAATCCAAAGAACCGAGACACCCAAAAATTATGTCAGTATCATCAGGATCACGGTCACCTCATCAATGACTGTTGTATCCTCAAGAAGGATATTGAGGACTTAATAAAAAGAGGATACTTGAAGAATCTTGGCTCTCGGTGAGACCGCAAAGAAGACAACCCACCCACAACAGACAAGAGACCCCGCTCACAGTCACCTTGTCCTCAATCGCAGCGAGACAGTCGACCTCCAGAGCCTAGTCACAAGGGGGTCATTAGCACAATTAGTGGCGGTCCCACTATTGGAGGGTCGTCCAAAATGCCCGGAAGAGGTATGCTAAGAGGGCACTGCAGGTCGACCAGAATAACAAGAGGACGAAGGCGGAGGAGCCCATATCATTTGGAGATGTCCACCTACAAGGTGTGGAAACACCTCATGATGATGCTATCGTCATATCCGCAGCAATTGATGGTTATTAGGTAAAGCGGATCATGGTAGACACAGGGAGCTCGGTGGACATCCTATACATCAGCGCCTTCAATCAAATGGGCATAGACAAATCCCGTCTGCTCCCCTGTAGAGGACCCCTCGTCGAATTTACCAGACACTCTCTCTTGCCAAAAGGGATGATCACTCTCCCATTGACAGTCGGAGAATACCCTAGGCAAGACACTGTCCAAGTCCAGTTCTTGGTGATGGACCTGAAGTCGGCCTACAATGTCATCCTAGGCCAAACCGCCCTCCACCTCTTGTGGGTCATTCCTTTAACTTACCACCAAATAGTCAAGTTCCCCACTCCAAATGGAGTCGGAGTAGCCAAAAGAAATCAACGAGAGGCAAGGTCCTGTTACCTGCTCTCGACCAAGGGTAAGGGCGCACAAGACGCACTGCCCATTGAGAAAGCCTCCCTCCAATTGGAGAAAATAATGGAGCAGCAAAGGATGATGCCAGTGAAAGAACTTCAGGAGATCCCCATCGACCAAGAAGGATTGAAGACGATCAAAATTGGGTCTAGTCTAGTCGATCCCTTGAGAGGGGCTTTGACAGAGTTTCTATAGGCAAACATTGATGTATACACCTGGGGACTCGAAGACATGTCGGGGGTTCCCCTGAAGTGATATGCCATGAGCTGGCCATGGACAGGCATACCAAGCCTGCTCGACGGAAGAAGACACATCTCGGCCTAGAGTGCCAGAAGGCGGTGGCCGATGAAGTTAAGAGGCTTCTTAAAGCTGGCTTCATCCGGGAAGTCTAATACTAGATTGGTTAGCCAATGTTGTATTGGTGAAGAAAGCGCTGAACAAATGGAGAATGTGCGTGGACTTCACCGACCTTAATAAAGCTTGCCCTAAGGACTACTACACTTTGCCTCGCATTGATCAATTGGTTGACGAGAGCGCGGGTCACGAGCTACTCAGCTTCATGGACACCTTCTCTAGTTAAAACCAGATCTTCATGGCAGAACATGATTAGGAGAAGACCTCCTTCATTACTGATTTAGGCATTTATTATTACAAGAAGATGCTATTCGGACTAAAGAACACCGGGGAAACATATCAAAGAATTTTCGGTAAGGTCTTCGAGCACCAAATCGGTTTTAATCTGAAGGCCTATGTGGACGACTTGTTAGTGAAATCGAAGCAAGCGTCCGCCCATATTTCAGACCTAAACGAGACCTTCTCCACCCTCCGGCGTTACCAAATGAAGCTCAATCCTGCCAAATGTGTCTTTGGGGTACAATCAGGAAAATTCTTGTGGTTCATGATCACCCAGAGAGGTATAGAGATAAACCCCGAGATGATAGCCGCCATAGAGAGACTCCCAGAGCCGCGCACAGTGAAGGACATTCAAAAACTGAATGGAAAGATTATGGCCCTAGGCCGATTCCTCTCCAAATCTGCCAAGAGGAGCCTCCCATACTTCAAGACTCTATAAGGGGATGTAAGAATTTAAAGGAGAGTATGACATGGAAGGCCGAATGTTGTGCAACATTTCAAGACATTAAAGCCTATTTGAGTACTAAGCCACTACTGAGCCAGCCTATAGGAGGAGAGACATTGTACTTATACATGACCGTCTCCTCCAAAGCGGTCAGCTCTGTTCTTATTCGAGAAGAGGAGAACATTCAAAAGCCCGTCTACTATGTGTGTCGGATCCTTAAGGCGGGCGAGCTCAACTATCCCATTATAGAGAAGGCTGCATTTTCCCTCATCATCACTACAAGGAGACTTTGCTCGTACTTTCAGGCTCATGCCAGTATTGTACGGGCAAGTCTGCCTTTAAAGAAAGCACTAGGTGAAAGTACCCTAGAGGAGGGTGAATAGGATAATTGCTAATCTACTCCGATTGTGATGCCAAAATAAAACTTCTAATGCAATATCCTAATAATATGATATACACAAGTGATATATGCAATGATATATATTAAACAATAGGCGATATAAACTATAAAACAAAAGGCGATATGAAAATATACATAAAAATAAGTGCGCCAATGCTAAACACAAACAAGCAACATGATCAGGGAGTTCGGTCAACCCTCGACCTACATCTCCGCTCCTCACCTCAAGAAGATTCTCCACTAATCACAAAAATACTACACAATTCGGTTTTCAATGCTCACCAAAAATCTTTTACAATATACACGATTGTCAATCCCACAAGACATTCCTCTAAGTGTTGGCCTACCTGTGTCACCTTCCTCAAGTGCTTAGAATTACTACATCTCTCTAGGCTTTTAAAACCAAGCCACTCCTCTTAGAATTGACCCCGGTCTCTCCCAACCACTCCTCTAAGTGTCCTTGCGTATTATAACGTGTATCCACAATTAGTGCAAATAAAGATTTGTTCTCTAATAAAGACGAGAACAAAATTTAAGCTCACTCAAAGATACACTCTCACAACCTTAATATGCTTAATGTGAAATACTAAAGCTTAAGTGGGTGTGTGTAAACAATGAGTATAATAAAATCAAACTCAAATAAATCTCGCTTATATATATGATGATCAAAATATAGATTAGCTAGAAATTGAGTTTAGAAAACTTCTACAAACAAGAGAGATGGAGATTTGAAGATGAATGCTCAAAACCGAAATCGATCTCCTCCTCTTGTAAACTCTTTTTGCAAACAAACAAACACTTAATATCTTTAAAAATGTAGAGCCTAAAATGGTTTAAACAAATTGATGAAACCCTTAAAAACTTCACTCAAAAAATAAGCATTGAGGGATATTTATAACCTCTCAAAGAAAATCTGCCAAAACTAGCCGTTACAGCAAAAGGCATCATCAGTCGACTAGTCGAGTACATCAGTCAACTGATAAACTAGCCGTTACAACAACGGTAACAAACAGCCATGCTTCAGTCGACTGATAAACAATATTAGTCGACTGATGAGCTTTGTTCAGTCGACTGATAACATGTATCGGTCGACTGATGGATTATAAAAACATAGGCTGAAAATCTGCACTTATCGGTCGACTGATCTTCTCTATCGGTCGACTGAAAATACTGTTCACAGTCGACTGATCTAGAAAATCGATCGACTGATTAGCCTATAAAAACTCAGGCTTAAAAACTTCTACTTGTCAGTCGATTGATAGGAGCTGATCGGTCGACTGATTTTTAGATACACAGAAACTTGTTTGCTGAAAACTTGATTTACAAAAATCGATTTAACATAATAAATTAATTCCAAAAATAGTAAAATTTAGGAAAATGTTTATACATATGAAAATAATCATGTTAGAAAAGAATTTTCTAAAATAGCATTTCCCGTTTGTGAAAACTCGTTATTTTGCAAAACGTCAAGAATACAAGTTCGTTAAATACTTGATTTGACAAAATGATTTCAAACAAGTTTGGAACTTCTTTTGAATGGATTAATAGACTTTATAAAAGATGTATAATAGTCCAAATGGATGTATAATTAAGTCAATAATCCAAAAACACATTATTATCTCAAATGGATGTATAATAGTCAATAAATCAAAATGTGTGTATGCGAAGTATTTGAGCTTTAAGTATAAGCACATAAAGCATACAACTAAACTTCTATACCCAAGCAATAGATCTTCAATTAACTCGTCTTGGTTGTGGATGAAGCAATATACTATCTTGACTTGAATTGCGATGGCTTCATTTCAATTTCTTTCTAACCTCCTTGAATGTCTTCATTATGCTCAAATCCAACCTGGATGCATGTTAGGGGTTGTTTGGTACATTTCCGAAAAAAAAAGAAAATAGAAAACTAGGCTAGAAAACATTGCGTCTCATTTCTTGGGTTTGTTTGAACATCCAGAAATTAAGAAATCAAATGAGTTTTCTAATTAAATATTCAGCGACTGGACATTGAATATCCCTCTTTAATTCAAGCCGTCGTTTTAATAGTTGCTTTAAATATTTAAATATGCCCGGATGTGACATTTCCAACCCATTTCAGCCACTTTTGGTCTGAAATGGGTTTTCTTGAAAATATGATGTGGCAACCCATTTCACTCCCCCATTTCTTTAAATCACCCAACGAACCAAACGTAGGGAATAGAAATATCTTGAAACCAAAATCCTATGTGGCCTTCTTGTCAGATATCACCCCGCCCCCCCCCCCCCCAATTCTCTCTTATTTGTGCAAACAAATAGCCCCTTAGAGGAAAACACAAATACTAGAGACCAATATTAGAAATTGTTTGTTAATCATCAAAACAAGATTAGATAATAGACTCATAAACATGAGACCTAACAATCTCCTCCTTTTTTATGATGACAAATAATTTATATAAAGAGTATATAAAAACATGCATATTACCAAATGAATAAACGAAATACTCACAATGCACTTGTTTCTTTTTTATGATGACAAACAATTTATATAAAGTGTATATAAAAACATGCATATTACCAAATGAATAAACAAAATACTCACAATCCACTTGTTTCTCCCCATTTGTCAACATCAAAATAGGGAAAACAATAAGAATAGAGAGCAAAAGCTCCGCCTACAAATAAGCATGGGTGAGTATAAGCGTATAAGGAAGGCTCCTCTATCAACAATCCTCAAAGCATATATCAAATGAAATTAAGGCAATCATATGCAAATATATGTTATCATGTGGATCACAAAACATAATAATATGCGATCAAATCACATATCAAACAAAAATCACACTTAAGGTGAACCAAGAAGCGCACACACACAAACATAT
>BQKN01000999.1:188507-204805 GCA_022839385.1 Asparagus kiusianus
TGTGTGTGTGTGTGTGTGTGTGTGTGTGTGTGTGTGTGTGTGTGTGTATATATATATATATATATATATATATATATATATACATATACACACACAATTTCCATGGAAATTTCCTCTCTTTTACCTCCATATTTGAACCCTAACAGCAGCCTTCCTTCCCCTCTAAACCCTAACCCTAAATTGCACATTCGGGAAGAGCTTTGTGAAGCAAATACCGAGAAGAATGTGAGATTATCAGCGTTTGGTAAAGGAGGATCGTATCTCTTACGTGTTTTGGAGTTTCAGCACGTATTTTAGGCGAGTTACATCTCCTCCAAACTCATCTCCTGTTTTATTGGTTTTTATTGAATTTTCTAAACCTATTTATGTATAAAGATTACTCCTTTATTTCGCATGTTGTAAATATTTGATCTTTCTGATTTAAAACGTTAGGAACAGATTTTTCTAATTTGGGTTTAAGGTTTGAACTTGATTTAATACGAGATTTTGCTAAAAATTACTTGTTTTCGTGATGGTTTAACAATTATATGCATGCTAGGTTACTAGATCCCCACAAATTGATAAATTTTGAATTCATGTAGCTGTTAAACCCTAGAGGGGGGTGATTAGGGTCTTATGCTAATCTAATCCGATTATATGCCAATTAAAACTAATTAATAAGTTATCCTAGCAAATATGAAATATAACAATATATATGAACTAGGATAAGCAATATGAACAATGAGATATATCCTATATGATGAAAATATATATACAAGGATATATAAACTAACACAAGGGGTAAACAATTTAACTACAAATGTGATAGGGCAAAATGATCAACAAGCAATACACAATCGCGATGTAAGATATGAACATGAAAACAAGTGCGCCAATGCAATCACAAACAAAGGATATGTTTACGAGGTTCGGTCCCCACGACCTACGTCCCCGCTCCTCACCTCGAGGAGATACTCCACTATCACAACCGGGTTTTCTACGTTCACCCGAATAACGTTTACACCTCACACTCGGTTTTCTAGCTAACCGAAAACTTTACAATCGACACTCTTGCAATCACGCTCTACACCCTCACAAGTATTGGACCTAGCCGTGTCTCCCTCAAGTGCTCGGTTACAACCTCTCCCTAGGCTCGTCAACCGACGCCACTCCTCTTGGAACGATCCCCGACTATCACCACACACTCCTCTCGGTGTACAAGTGTATTACAAAGTGAATCTTACAATTAGGCTCAATACAATAATTAATTGTTCTCAACTATGGATGAGAACACAATGAAAGCTCACACTCAATGTTACAACTCTCACAACCCCAAATATATTATGAGTGCAAATACAATAAGCTCAAAGTGGGTGTGTGTAACAATGAGTAAATAAAATCAATTCAACTAAACTCAAATATAAAATCTAGCTTAAGAGCAATGATAATCAAACAAGTATATAAATGTAAAGCTAGAGTTTGAGTTTAGAAAAACTTCTCAATTGATAACAAGATGGAGAGATGGAGATTGAAGTCCAAACAAGAAGATAATCTCCTCCACTTGTGAAAACTTCTTCACAAACAAAACAAACCCTTAAACACACTTAAACCCTTGTTTAAAACTTGTTTAAAAACTTCTTTTCATTGGTCAAAAAAGAGATCAGCAATGGGGTATTTATACCCTCTAAAAATCTCAGCCAAAACCCCAAAACAAATGACAGAAAAGTCCCCAGAAAACAACTCAGAAAAATAGCCGTTAGTGTCTAACGGATCTATTGGCGGTCGACCGAAAATATTCGCGGTCGACCGCGAAGAACGAAAGATTCGAGGAACTTTTCTGGACAGTCGTCGGTCGACCGGTGCGGTCGACCGATGGAGCTCTCGGTCGACCGGACCGGTCGACCGACAAACTCTCTGTCGCACATTGACGGCTGAACATATGAGCGGTCAACCGATAACTGATACTTCAGAAAAACAGTGATATGCTGATTTTAAAATCTTGTTTAAAAATATCAAATAAATTCCAAAAATGTAAAACTTTGGGGAATGATTGTAGACATGATAATAAACATGCTACAGCGACTGGTTATCAGAAAGGACCTCCCAAATGAAAAATATCATCATTTTACAAAATAGTCCAAAACATGAAAATATGAGATACTTGAATTTTGATGTTTTGACATAAAACCAACTTTTGAAACTTTGTGAAATATTTTTATAGACTTAGTAAAACATGTTTAAATAGATATTTAAGTCTATAAACTAATAAGATAATATTTTCACAAAAATTACATATTCTATGCAGTAAGTACTAAAGCACAATAGAGTATGGAATATGTAATATCATATATATAACCATAAAAACCAAAACACATGTATGTATATATATAACTATATATATGCATAGAAACCAAAAACTTATGTATATATATATAACTATATATATATACGAAGAAACCAATAAATGTGTGTGTATAAGATATTGAGCTTAGAGTATATGACACACATAATATAAAATCTAAAACTACATTACCCAAGCAATCTTGATCTTCAATTAAGCTTGACTTGGTACACTTGCGGATGAGGCTTGAACTTGATCTTTAACTTTGAATTGTAAGAGCTTCAACCCGACATTCCGCCAACCTCCTTATTGATGTGATCGTGTAGGCTCAATCCATCCAACCTCCAACAACGTTGTTTGTCTATAATAAATAAGAAAACACAAATACTAGACAAACAACATTAGTGGTAAATTATTTGTTAAACATCATCAAAACAAAAAGGCCAACAGTAGCAAAGTGAACCCTAATCACAATAAATAAGATGTTATATATGTTTTCTTTTGTGGAATTTTCGATCTATGATGACTTGCTAATAAAACCTGCACTTTAGTTTATCGTCAGATTGTTGCTCTGGTCGGTCAATCGATTAAGGACATCGGTCGACCGAATTGCTACCAGGTAGCTGGGATTTATTCTGGTTGTCGACCGACGGGTGACATCGGTTGACCGAACATAATTGTTTTGGTGTGCATGTTGTGCACGTTGCGCCAGTCGACTGAAGAGATGTTTCGGTCGACCGATAGGAGTTGTTTTGCATATATTGGTTCCTCATCCGCGTTTGATCGTGCACACAAAGTATGAGTCACACGTCGATTCATGTGCATAATTTATAAGAGTACATGCACTGGATTTGAACACACACGAGCGTTAGGAGGTGCATAATTTATATTTTGAGTTTATCATGATAGAAAGTGATGTAGATTGCATTTCATGATAGTTTGCATGCTTGAGTGAGTTAGTTGGTATACCGCAATGAGACCACGGTAGACTACACTCAGGGTGGCTAGTTAGTATACTGTAATGAGATCACAGTAGACTACATTCCGTTGTGCATCATTGTTTTCTGGAATAGGGTAATATGCCTATTTTCGCAGGGCGATTAAGTAAGGTAGGTGATGTCACAGGATATTGTGAGCGCCTTACTAAGCATTATTATTTTCTGATAGAGAATCACATAGATTGTATTCATGCTCCCATGTTAATTACCCGAGAGTAGGGTATAAAGCTGAGTAGGGTATAAGGCTGAGGTTATCATACACAACATATTCTATGCGAGCTTCATTTTACCAGATGTTTATTATTGTGACTGCGTCACCTACCCGAGGGTAGTGTGAGATATTTTACGTGACTTGTATTGGATGAGATTTGGTAATGTGTTGTTCTTTTATTTATTATCTTATTCATAGGATTTGGAGATTAGGATTTAGCGATTCACAATTTAAGACATGGTATATACATGAGGGTTTCCTTGTTTAGAATATTTCGCTCGACGTACTAATTCTCATGTTGTGGATTTCTAAATCTCAATTTCCTTTTAGTTCAGGATAAATGATTTATATATCTATATGTCTTAACTTGTATTTTTCTACACCTACCCCCTCCCCCTGGGAGCAGTGGAGATGTTCTCGCTAACGCTTTGACGCTCGTTGTTTCCCCTTATTTCAGACAGTGAATTAGGCGTCCGGAGAGTCACATTGTAAAACCCCTTAATTTTTGAATATATTATGATAAACATAGATAAATTATTTTAGATAAATTATTTATATCGTGATAAATATCATTATCAATGGTTGAGTATGCTAGAAATTGATTTGAGATCAATTCAATTTATATATGAGTGTATATAAGTGAGTATATGGGAATTCGGGAGAGAAACATGAACAAACGTGCACAAAACAGTCTTGCAGACAGCTCTCTGGCCAGTCGACTGGCTGCTTAGCCTCGTTCGACCGATGAGATCTAGCCGGTCGACCGATGCCAAGCAGCCGGTCGACCAACGGGCTTCCAGTTTTCCAACAGGTTTCGTTTTCGGGTCGTTTTCGGATTTGTTTCGAGCATAGTTTTATACCTGAGTATATATACTTGTTGTAAACCTTTTTTAATCATCTTTCATGTGATATAATCAGTAGCCACCTTCCCTCTCAAACTCTAACCCTAGATTTTGAGCTTTTGGGAGTTTCCTGAGGCATTCATCGAGAGGAAGGCGGGATTTGCATCGTGGTCGAAGGGGGATCTGCTCACGCGTGTTTGGGAATTACATCGTGGTCGAAGGAGGCAAGATCATCTTCCTCCAAAACTTTCCCTTACTAAAGATCATGTTTTTATTAATTATTTTGGTTAATCTAATGTCAAAGTTTAACCCGATGTTTTAGAAACTTAGTTTATGAAGTTTAATCGTTAAACCAATGTAAGATCTGTAGATTTTAATCGTTGTTTTATTAGTTTGATGATCATGTAGGGTTATATCTTATTTCATTTTAATTTGTCAATCTATGTTTTAATATGGTTTAAAACCTTTAAGCCTTTCAAACGAGATTTTTTTGCTAATTAAGATGTTTAAACCATAATTATGTGATAGCTAGGTAATGTTATCTTGTTTAGACTAATTTATAACTATTAAATGATTAGAAATCATCATGTTTATTAATCATGTTGAGAATATATGCCTTTATTTGAGAATTTTGGTTAATTAGGTTGTTAAACCCTAATTTGTGTAATAATCGTGTTTAAGTCAACCTCTGTTAACTAATTATAAAAGTTTAAATTTTGTTTTGCATTACATGTTAATAATATCTATAGTTAAGGAAAGATGCAAATTTTATAAACATGAGAAAACTGTTTGTGTCGTCAGGAATTGTCAAATCATGTCGGGTCGGTCGACCGGCTAAGGGCAACCGATCAACCGATGGGGCCTTCTGTGCATGCACATCACGCACGTTGTCGTCGGTCGACCGCATTGGTCAACCAATGCCCTATGGGCGGTCGACCGACACTGGTTTCCTTCTATTGTTTGAGATGATTTCTTTTGCGTGTTTAATCGTGCACGCAGGGTTCGACGCGCACGATGATACACGTACAACCATGGGCATACACGTATAGTGTTGTAGCACACACACACACACGGATATTCCAAAGAGGATTGTTACAAGTATTGTTTCGATCACACTTGAGATATGAGTTATTTAAACTGTATACATATACACATATATGGATATCGTTGATGGGCACCGCTTAGTACTACTTGAGATAGTGCGTCGATATACCATTAGTACAGGCCATTGAGTCGATTTGTAGGATACCTAATTTGGTAGGGATAGTGCGTCGATATACCATTAGTACAGGTCATTGAGTCGATTTGTAGGATACCTAATCTGGTAGTCTGTCTCGTACGATGATGCGATGAGGCTTGTGAGTTGTATTTCTAGGATACTTATTTTGGTAGTTCGTCTCGCACAGAGATGTGATTAGACTAATGAGTCGTGCACATATTTAGGATGTTAATTTGGTAGTCTGTCCCGCATGATAATGCGATGAATTATAAACTTTACAAGAATTTGCATTGTGGTAATTATCTGACAGCCTGAGTCTTTGGTCGACGTCATTTATAAACATGACTCGTAACTGAGTTCTCTATGACCGGGGAACTTTACACTTATGAGTACACGAGATTATGTATTTATATTTATATTATCTACCAAGCAATAGTGGGAGATATTTTTTGTCTGATATTATGGTGACTTTACTTTCCTGTATTGTTTCTTTTATTCTTAGTTGGGAATTGATAATTAGTGATTCACAATTTGAGACATATAGTATATACATGAGGGTTTTCTTGTTTGGATTATTTCGCTCGACGTACTACGTCTCGTGTTGTGAGTTTCTAATTATTATTTCTATTTAGATTATTTATTCTAAGTTGGTATTGATATATAGCTATCTATAATTTAAGACATATGGTATATACATGAAGGTTTTCTTGTTTAGATTATTTCGCTCGACGTACTACGTCTCGTGTTGTGGATTTCTAAATGTTAATTACATTTAGATAAGGGTAATTGATTTAGGTAGACTATGTATAATAGGTAGAGCCTCCATCATATCTAGTAGCCCTTCTCCTGAGGCGGATGGAGATGATCTTGCTAAAGCGCTGTGACGCTGTTGTTGTTTTTCTTTTTGTTTTCCCTTCTTTTTGGGCAGCGGATCAGAGTGTTGGAGAGCCACAGGTTGGCGGATTTACAGCATAGTCGCATTTGCTTATTTTTAATAGTTGATACTCCACAATCATTTTTTTATGGTTTAGTTGATCATTAGACTTGTATTTCATTTTGAGAAGGCTGAGTGCCTTAGTTTGTTTCATTTGACTCTATGTATTAAGTTACTTCACATTTATTTCAGACATCAGTTGTACTTCGTTTTTATTCAGTGGGACATGAGTATGTTTATTTGGATATCTCTTTCTATATCATGTTCATTGCATTTATTACTCTTATTTTGTACCTACACTTGTTATTGATTCCACTAAAGAGATATTACTGTGATGGTGAAACATGTTGTTGTACGATATGGGTGTATGGTAGGCTTGACATCTCTGGGTTCACCTTGGACTGCAACCATGTGTGAAAACAGGGGCGTCACAGTTGGTATCAGAGCTCTAGTTCCAACATCCTTAGGATCATTCATGTGTCGAGTCGTGGAGATAGGATAGAGTTTCCAAGGAATCATGTATAGAGTCCGCTAAGAATTCCTAGATTGAGTGAGGACGATATATATCTAATGCGAAAATTACGATTTTTTTATAACTATCTTGCTTTGAATATAAAGTATGATGTGAATGATATGTGATATGAATTTCCTATTGGTATATGCTATATTATTTATGTTTGAGATCTCATTTACTGTGACTTGTAAGTTCTCCTCCTAAAAATATAGATGTCAGGATGAGCTAGGCAAGCTGAGTCTGGGCCGGATCCGCAGCAGGCTCCACAGTATTTGATTGATATCACAGCACTAATTATAGCTTGATAGTGTTTGCTCACATCACATGATGGGAAACAAGAAATTATTTGCAATCCTATCAAGGATTGAAGGAGACAATGACACCTTTGGTGGCGGCGAGAAAGGTAAAATTGTAGGTATTGGTAATATTGGTAAGATACCTTCTTCCGTAATTGAGGATGTTTATTTTGTTAAATGATTAAATCATAATCTTCTTAGTATTAGTCAATTAAGTGACAAAGGCTTTGACATTACTTTTAAACCGGACAAATGTGTTGTTAGTATGAATGATAAAATTATTTTTGTTGCTTTTAGAAGATCTAATGTTTACATTTTTGAGATGAATGAGCTTTTTGATCAAGATGTGAAATGTCTTGCCGCGGTGGATGAAAATCCTTAGATTTGACACAAGAGACTTGGACATGCTAACATGGAGTTGATATCTAAGCTATCCAAGAAGAACTTTGTAAGAGGTCTACCAAGTCTTACCTATATTACATATTCTCTTTGTGAGGAATGTGCCAAAGGTAAACAAATTAAAATTTCCTTCAAATCCACAAATGAGGTATCCACTTCTAAATATTTGTAATTACTACATCTTGTTCTCTTTGGTCCTATGCGTGTTGCCTCTCTAAGAGGTAAACACTATGTATTTGTTATTATTGATGATTTCTCGCGCTTTACATGGGTTATTTTTCTTGGAAATAAAGATGAATGTTTTAAAAAAATTTCTCATTTTGTAAAAAGAGTTGAAAATAAAAAGGATTTGAAAATTGTTAAAATTAGAAGTGATCATGGTGGTGAATTTCAAAATAAGCATTTTTATGATTTTTGTGCCCATCATGGTATAACTCATACGTTTTCCGCTCCTAGAATACCACAACAAAATGGTGTTATTGAACAGAAAAATCAGACCATACAAGAGATGGCACGTACAATGATTAATGCTTTTGATTTGCCAAAACACATTTAGGCGGATGCCGTCAATACGGCTTGCCATGTCTTAAATCGTGTTTTAATTAGACCTATTTTCAAGAAAACTCATTATGAACTCTTTTTTGGCAAAACCCCAAATATTGGATATTTTCGTAACTTTGGTTGTAAATGTTTTATCTTAAACACTGAAGATCACTTTGATAAGTTTGATTCAAATATTGATATTGGTATATTTTTGGGATATGCATCTAGGAGTAAGGCTTATAGGGTTTCAATAAACGAACACTCGTTGTTGAAGAGTCTATAAACATTACTTTTGATGAAACTAATGATGGTTCACAAAATGGTTTGCCTAGGAATGTTGATGATATTGAGGGAGGATTGAAGCTTTTGCAAATAATTGACAAACCCTCAACGGACGCACCAAATATTGGGGAAGGCAACAATGAACAAAATCTAGAAGAACTCCCCAAGATATGGAAATTTTCACCGGATCATCCTAAGGAATAAATTATAGGGAGTCTGTCCAAAGGCGTCATGACTCGCTTAAAAGCAATGAGCGAATGTGGTAATGTAGTTTTCTTATCCCAAATTGAGCCTAAACGTATTGATGATGTTTTAAAAGATGAGTTTTGGGTTTTAGCTATACATAATGAATTGAACAATTTTCAAAGAAACAATGTTTGGAAACTAGTTCCTAGACCTATAGATACTCATATTGTTGGAACTAAATGGGTTTTTAGAAATAAACTTAATGAATTTGGCATAGTGACTAGGAATAAAGCTCATTTACTTGCCTAAGGATACAATCAAGAGGAGGGCATAGATTATGATGAAACTTTTGCACCGGTTGCACGATTGGAATCAATTAGGATGTTTTTGGCTTTTGCTATTTTTAAAAATTTTAAGTTATTTCAAATGGATGTTAAAAGTGCTTTCTTGAATGGTTTTATAGAAGAAGAGGTATATGTTGAGCAACCCACCGGCTTTATTGATTCTTCATTTTTAGATCATGTTTACCGGGTTCAAAAAACTTTATATGGGTTAAAACAAGCTGCTAGCCCTTGGTATGCTCGCCTCTCAAGTTTTCTTGTTGATAATGGTTTTTAAATTGACAATACTCTTTTTGTTAGAAAAAGGAAAAATGCTTTCATTTTGGTTCAAATTTATGTTGATGATATTATTTTTAGTGCCACTAATGAATCTTTGTGCAAGGATTTTTCCAAAGTTATGCAAGATTAATTTGAGATAAGCATGATGGGAGAGCTTACATTCTTTCTCGGTCTTCAAGTCAAGCAAACAAATGATGGAATATTCGTGTCGCAAAGCAAATATGCTAGAGAGTTTGTCAAGAAATTCGAGATGAAGAATTCAAAACATGCATCAACTCCAATGAGCACAACCATCAAATTAGATGCGGATAAGAGTGGTGAGAAGGTAGACCAAAAGCTTTATCGATGTATGATTGATAGTCTACTTTATCTTACCACTAGTAGACCGGATATAATGTTTAGTGTTTGTGCATGTGCACGCTTTCAAGCTTCTCCTAAAAAATCTCATTTGGTTACGGTTAAGAGAATTATAAAGTTTATTAATGGCACCATAGAACTTGGTTTATTTTATCCTAAAATACATCTTTCGATCTTTGTGGATATTATGATGCCGACTTTGCCGGTTGTAGGGTACACCGCAAGAGTACGAGTGGTACATGTTAATTTTTGGGTAACTCTCTTGTGTCTTGAGCATCCAAAAAACAAAATTGTGTTGTCTTGTCTACTACGGAAACAGAATACATTGCCTCTGGCTTGTGTTGTGCACAATTTTTATGGATGAAACAAAATTTGGTTGAATTTGATTTACATTTTCATGATACAAAAATACTTTGTGATAATACTAGTGCTATTAATATTTCAAAAAATTCTGTTTTGCATTCTAGAACCAAGCGTATAGATGTACGCCATCATTTCTTGCGTGATCATGTAGAGAGGAAAGATGTATCCCTTATTTATATTGATACTAAATCACAATTAGCGGATATCTTTACCAAGCCTCTTTGTGAAGAAGATTTTTGTCGCATAAGAAATGAGTTGGGCATGTGCATTCTTTGATTGGTTGCTTTAATGACTTTGTTTTTGATCAATCACTTTTATATCTAAATATTTGCTTTATATTCATTGTCATAACATGTTTAAACACTAGGATACTTTGTGTGAGTGTTTGGGAGAGACCGGGTCTATTCCAAGAGGAGCGGGTTGGTAGTAATGCCTAGGGAGAGGTCGTAAATCCAAACAATTAAGGAATGTGACACAGGTAGGACAACACTTGACGGGTTTTTGAATTTTTGAATGCATATTGTTTTATCTACCCCATTTTTGATGGTGCCAAAGGGGGAGACTCTTTTGTGCTATGGGGAGAGAGCTTTACAGATATGGGGCAACTATCTATACGCTAAATATTCACTTTTATTTTATCTTGAATAATGGTTATTTGTCATCATCAAAAAGAGGGAGATTTTTAGCCTTTTTGTTTTGATGATGATTTACAAACACCATTATTAGTGTTAATTGCTTGTTGAGCTATATTGTGTAGATTACAATTTATCAAGCTTGTTAGCACCATTGATGGAGGATTGGATGGAACAACAAGCTACAACGATGATATCCAAGGAGGTGGAGGCAAAATGATGAAGCAAAGCTTTCAAAGAACACAACATACAAGAGAAACTTCATCAATATAGAAGCAAATATCAAGACTCAAGCTATGTACTTATATGTGAGGCATATTTGCATTTTTATTTTTCTATAGTGTTTAATGTAGGTAAGTAGTATGATAGATTATATTTAAAGTTCTTGGGATAACACACTCACATTTTCAAAACTCGTATTTTGACATTTTTGCTAAATGTGGAGTTTTCACAAAGACGAGGTCCTTTTTGCAAAATTTCTTTTCAAACAAGTTTGTTATTATATTTGAAAACTTTTCCCAAAGTTTCACATTTTTTAAAATTTATTTACTATTTTTTGAAGGCCTGGAAATTCTTTTTCAAAATCAAAACAAGCTGATTATATGATATCAGTCGACTGATGCAATGTATCAGTCGACTGAAGAAACTAGCCAGAATCATCAAAAGTTTCTGCTTTTACGACTGACAATCTATCAATCGACTGATGAATCCTTCAGTCGACTGATGAGCTCTTCAGTCGACCGAAGAGCTGCAAACCGCTTACAACGGTCAGCTCATCAATCGATTGACGAACCCCGTCAATCGACTGATAAGCTTTCAACGGCTAGTTTATCCTGTTTCCAGATTTTTCGGGTTTTGAATGCTTTTATCTTTTTCTTTGGGGTTAGGGATGATCTCTTAAATGCTTATAAATACCCAGCTACCCCATTCATTTCAGTAACTAAGAAATCCTTGAGAATTTATTGAGTTTGTATTTTGGTGTTTAAAAGAGCTTCAACTTTCTATTCTCTCAATTTGTTCTCACACTTGCAAATCTCAAGCTTCAATTGCAATCTCTTCATCTTGCAACAGGACCGTTGTAAGAGAGCTTCTTTCCTTTCATTTGTAACGTGTGGAGAGCTTGATCTCGTGGAGATCTACTGTGTGGTTGTGAGATCTCAAGAGGAGATTGTTGTGAAGAAGTTTTGGCTTCCAAACCGGGTTATGATAGTGAAATTCTCCTCGAGAGTAGGGAGCGGGGAAGTAGGTCGGAGGACCGAACCTCGTGAACATATCGCGTGCCACAATTGGCTAACTATTCCCTAACTCATCTCATTTATATTGTTTTAGCTTTTAAATTTTATGGTGTATTGCATTGTCAAATTTTAATTGTACATTATTGCCTCATAACCCTATTCACCCCCTAGGGTATTTCAGCTATATTAGATGTCCTACTCCAGCAGTGGTGTGGGACCCTACTTGCGGTGCCCTCGGCCACCAGAGACCAACTATGTACTCAAGGAGATACATGAGAGCACATGTGGAAATCATCCTGGGGACCGAACCCATGCACAGAAAGTCATCCGCCAGGGGTACGCCGACTATTCTAGCCGAGTCAAGACGACTCGTCTCTCGTTACCAAAAGTGCCAGCTTTTCTCGTTCATCCCTCGGACAACGACGACTTAGCTCACTTTCCTCCTCAGCCCGGTACCTTTCGCCCAATGGGGGATGAATCTGCTAGGACCTCTCCCCAAAGCTTCAGGGTAGAGAAAATTTCTCAGCGTGGCGATTGACTACTTCACCAAATGGATTGAAGCCGAACTGCTAGCCAAGATTGGTGAGGTCAACATCACGAGTTTTATGTGGAAGTCCCTAGTTTGCCGCTTTGGTGTACCCGATCCATTCTGACTGACAACGATACCCAATTTGACAGCGGAGGCTTCCGCAGCTTTTGCAAGGAATATAACATTCACCTCAAGTTCTCCTCTGTCGCCCATCCCAAATCCAACGAACTTGTAGAAGCCGCTAACAAATGCATCCTTCAAGCATTGAAGAAAAAGGTGGACGCGGCAGTAGGGAATTGGGTTGAAGAATTGTCTAGTATCCATTGGTCGTACCGCACGACCCACAAGAACTCAACTGGGGAGACTCCGTTTAAGCTAGCATATGGCATCGAGGCAGTCACCCCCTTCGAAGTAGGCATGTCGACCATTCGACTACAACACTTCGACGAGGATGTGAATTCGGAAGGACTCCGGGTCGGCCTCGACCTCCTTGACGAGATCAGAGAGAAAACGTTCCGGACCCAAGTCACCAATCAGCAGCGAATCACCCGCTACTACAAAAGCAAAATCCTACCAAGGAGATTCAATGCTAGCGACCTCATTCTCCGCAAAGCCGCTTTCGACAAAGACACTCTGTGAGGCAAGCTAGCTCCTAATTGGGAAGGTCCTTACACAGTCCTAAAAGAGCTGCGAGCTGGCACCTATCAACTAAGAGCCCAGAATGAGAGAGCTTTACAACATCCCTGAAACATCGAGCATTTGAGACGATATTTTCAATAACTCTGAATTAAGCCCTTTGTACCTTTTCAGGAATAAACTCAAGGCACTAACTGTTAGGTGTCATGTTTATGAGCCTATTGTCTAAAATCTTATTTTGATGATTAACAAACAATTCCTAACAACGCTTTTCGAATATTTGCATTTGCTTGTTAGGTATCCTACACAAACATCCTCTGTTGGAGGTTGGAAGGATTTGCGTCTTAACGACGATATTTTGGAGGATGGTGGAAATCGAAATGAAGACATCGCAATTCAAGTCAAATACGATATCGTGTTTCATCCTTACTATCAAGATGAGGATCGACCAAGATTGAGATTCATGAAGATCACTAGCTTGGTATAGCGTTTATTAGTCTTAGGTGTATACTTTATGTGTTAATTACTTAAAGCTCAAATTATACACACCCTTTTTGATTTACCACATTATACGCATTTTTGGTTTATTAACTTTATGATATAGTTTTACATCTTTTCCAAGGTCTATAAATCCATTAAAAAGAACCTCAAAACTTGTTTGAAGAAATTTCATCAAATTCAAGTGTTTAAAGTTCTCGTATTCTTGACCGTTTTGCACAATTATGAGTTTTCACAAATGGAAAATGTTTTTTTAGAAATTCCTTTTCTAACTTGTTTATATATATATAAACATTTCCTCAAGTTTTACTATTTTTGGAGTTGATTTGCTATTTTAATTTGAATTTAGGAAATCAGTTTTCAAATTTTAGGTTTTTGTGAATAGCGTTTTAAGTCAACCAATTTTATTCACCGGTCGACCGACCAGAGCAGTTTTTACAGTCTGTGTTTTACAGTCCTATCAGTCGACCGATCAAGACAATCAGTTGACCGGGCACAGTGCTTTCAGTCGACTGATTTTTCCTATCAGTCGACTGATTCTAGGTTGTCTGGTTTTTTTACAGTAACGGCTAGTTTATCAGTCGACCGATGTTTTTAACCAGTCTACTGATCATTACTGTTTCTGTAACGGCTAGTTTTGGCTATTTGTTTTTGAGGCTATAAATAATCGTCAAGTCTTATTTTTCAAAAGAGTTTTTTTGGAGAAGTTTTGGGCAGTTTGTTTTACGTTTTTAAAGATCAAAAGTGTGTTTGATTATGTGAAAAGAGTTTCACAAAGAGAATGATTTCAATTTCATTATTGAGGTGTTCATCCTCAATTCTCAATCTCTCTTTGTTCTTAGAGAAGTTTTTCTAAACTCTTACTCTAGCTATTTTGTATTTTGATTCTCATTTATATAAGCTAGAATTGTTTGAGTTTAATTTCATTTTTACTCATTGTTTACACACACAACCACTTGAGCTTAAATATTTCACATATTGTATATTTGGGTTGTGAGAGGGTTTTCATTGAGAGAGCTTAATATTCGTTCTCACTTGTTTAGAGAACAAAATCCTTATTTGAACTTATTGTTGAACACGTTGTAATACACAAGAACACTTCAAGGAGTGGTTAAAGAGAGATCGGGGTTAATTCCAAAAGGAGTTGGTTCGTAGTAAAGCCTAGGGAGAGGTGGTAAATCCAAACACTTGAGGAATGTAACACGGGTAGTCCAACACTTAGAGGAGTGTGGCTTGTAGGATTGACAATGTGTGTATTGTAAAAGTTTTAGGTGAACTTTGCAAACCGATTGTGTAGATTTTTGTGATATAGTAGAGAATCGCCTCGAGGTGAGGAGCGGAGACGTAGGTCGTGGGTAGACCGAACTCCGTGATCATATATTTATGTTTGTGATTAACTTTGGCGTATTTTTCATCTTGCTCTTATTTTTATATCGCCTATTGTCATATTGTTTCATTGTATATCATTGCTTATATTTTTGTGTATATCATCATTACAAGGATAATTCAATATTAGTTTTAATTTGGCATCAATATCGGATTAGATTAGCATTTACCCTATTCACCCACCCCTCTTTAGAGTAATTTCACTAACCATATGGTCGACTCCCACAGTTACCTCTTGACCATTATGGGCACACTGAAGACCTAGGCGTTTACGTAAAATCTGAGCACCCAACCTCAGGGTTGCCATTTTATTATTTTTCCCCAGGGCGGCCCTTTGTAGGGCGAAAGACCTAGTCGACTTCAGCAAGTCCTAGGCACAGCCTCATGGTTATAAAAGACCTAGTCAACTTCAGTAAGTTCTAGGCATTCGACCTCAGGGTTGAATTAAAAGCCCTTGGTACATTTTCAGGAATAAACCCAAGACACTAACCATATGGTCGACTCCCACAGTTACCTCTCGACCATTATGGGGATACCGAAGACCCAGACATCTACGTAAGACCTGGGCACCCAACCTCAGGGTTGCCATTTCATTATTTTGCCCCCAGGGCGAAAGACCTAGTCGACTTCAGTAAGTTCTAGGCACAGCCTCAGGGTTGTTAAAGACCTAGTCAACTTTAGTAAGTTCTAGGCATTCAACTTCGGATTGTATATTAAGCCATTGGTATCTTTTCAGGGATAAACCCAATGCACTAACCATATGGTCGACTCCCACAGTTACCTCTCGACCACTATAGGGATACTAAAGACCCAGGCGTATATGTAAGACTTGAGCACCCAACCTATTGCAACTCTATTTTAACAGCAAACTTTTTAACAAATATTAATCCTTAAAAAGCTCTAAAATTAGCACGGAACTTATCATAGAGAAACATTCGAGTGAAAATTTTTACGTTCGCATGATCAATGTTACTAGCGTTTTAATTTTTTTAACAATTTAAAATATTTTTCTATAAAATACAAGTGGTGGTATATAAATCAATGAGGGAAAACTTTTTGACATTTAAGTGCAATTTAGCCCTGTTACAATGTGGTATGCATGTCACTTTTCACGTGCCTGATATACTTGTTAGGAAGGAGAAATAAGACTTAACGTCGTGAGTCATAACTGAATCAAGATAATGACAATTATTTCATTCTTTAAGAATGTAGTTCACCATAAGGTGTGCCTATACACGTGTATATAAAAAAAGGGTCTGGATTAGAAAGCTTACAATTAGCTCGATTAGCTATGGTTC
>BQKN01000999.1:204905-226245 GCA_022839385.1 Asparagus kiusianus
ATATATATATATATATATATTCTTTTTTCCTTACCATGGAAGAAAATATATGTAAGAACATGTCATAATATTTTGCATCTTTCTTATCAGTCTACCATTAAACTGGTTTTACTTGAGCGTGATATAGCAGGACAACAGGTGTTTGGTTAATAATTGTTACAAAACCAAAATGTTTGCAAAGCTAGAACAGGCCAAAAATAATGGACTCGCAACACTGTTGAAATTAAAGAGTGTTCCGATAACAGGAGTTAAAGCTACACTGTGTTGCAAACATATTTATTGTTCCAACTATACAAAACCAAACTCACCCCCGAACAACTCCAGAAAATTTGATTTCAATATTTTGTAGATAATGACAAATGGATCGATAAAATCATGAATTGGACTATGATTTGAGTTATTTTTGTTCTTCATCGTTCCTACTTGTTAACCCAAGATGGGAAATTCCCAAATAGTTCTGATGCAAATCCTCGACATTTCTTGAGATGTCCCATGGGAATTGAATTTTCACACAGGAGATGTAGAAGAGAGATTGGACGCTCTACAGAAGCATTTGCACTCAATAGAGAGAAACAAAGTCTTCAGGGTCATTTGGTTCACTGAAACTGTATTTACAATGCACGCACCAGCCGCATGCAACTGTAAATGCTACAATTGTTGTCACTTACAATCATAGTTGCAAACAATTAAAGTTACAAAGCTTGCAATTGTGACTTACTTCTAAATCTGATTTAAGTCATGAACCGGAGATCATTTTGTGAATAGATGCAATTGTAATTAGGGAAAATTGCTTTAAGGCCCCAAATTTATATTTTCAATATGCTTTAGCCCCCCTAACTTTTTTTAATGTTCTTTAGCCCCTCCTTTTTGAAAAAAATATGGCCAAGCCCCTCTATCATGATTTCAGCTCATTTCAGCACTTGATTAGACATGTCAGCTCATGATTAGACATATCAGCTGATTTAAATCCCGAATTTACCCTCCTCTTTCTTATGTCAGTGGATGTTAACTCTTTACTGTAAAATGTTAACTCTTTTCAGTAACATGTTAACTCTTTTCGGTAACATGTTAACTCTTTTCTGTAAAATGTTAACTCTTTTCTGTAACATGTTAACTTTTTTCTGTAAAATGTTAACTTTTTACTGTAACATGTTAACTCTTACAGATAACATGTTAATTCTTACAGCTAACATGTTAACTCTTACAGCTAACATGTTAACTCTAACAGCTAACATGTTAACTCTTACAACTAACATGTTAGCTATAAGAGTTAACATGTTACAGAAAAGAATTAACAGTTAATAGAAAAGAGTTAACATGTTACGGGAAAAAGTTAACATGTTACAGAAAAAGAGTTAACATAAATGTGCCCACACGAAGTTCCTCGGGACGCGCTGGCGGCAGCGCGGGGAAGGGGCAAAGGGGGACCGAGGGAGGAGGAGGGAGGTGCATCGGGAGAGGGAGACGGGGGGAGGCGGGGGAGGTGCAGCGTGGGAGGGAGGCGGGGGGGGGGACAGGGGGGGAACGGAGGAGGAGGGGTGTGTAGGGGAGGGTAAAATAGGGATTATGTATAAAGTTTGCATAGGAACTTGGGGAGAGGGGCTTTTAATAATTTTTTTAAAAAGGTGGGGCTGCAGCACATGTTTGAAAGTTGGGGGGGCTAAAGCATATTGAAAATATAAATTTGGGGCCTTAAAGCAACTTTCCCTTGTAATTATAAGCTAAAACGAACAATTGATTGTCCTACTTGCCTACAAGTAGCAGTTGCAACACGCCCACCACGTCCCCAAAAAAAACCAGTGTAAGATGGTACGCCAAACTTTGCATTTTTTCCCCGATCACTATAACACAAAATGAGAGAGATAATTTCAACTTCTATATCAACACCCTTTTGAGGTCAAAGCATCGCCTACTACAAAGGACAGATTGCAAAAGCAAAGAGAATTTTCCTAAAACTGTAGCAAGTCGTCATCCAACTCTTCACTACTTCTCTCCAGGCCTCAGAATGTCTGAAGTTAGTAAATCATTTGCTACCAATTCTTCATCTAACCTCGAAAGTAATATTGGGAAATGCCCCGATTCCTGAATCTCCTAAAGGATCCCAAGCATTTTACTTGACAGAAAAAACTACATAAGTTGACAGATGCAAGATTTCTGCACAAAAAATGCAGCAGCAAAGACAAATAAACTCAGTTCAGCCCTTGTAGACCACTTCCCATACCATCAGAACAATTTCTACAAAATCATCATTCGCTTTCGAGTTTAGGAGATTCCACTCCGGAAGCTTACTATAAATAGATATAAATACTGTAATATCGATATGCTAAGAAAAACTACGAAGACCTGTAGGAAAATGCTGCAGCATAAGTAACTATATCAAAAACATTTACTTGATGGGGTTATATGCATGTAGGTCCGGCGGTTCTATCAGCCGATTCATGAGTCTGCAAAGGTTCAATGTATTTGCGGGCGAGGTACACGAGGTCGCACTGGAGTCTTTGAGGGACTTACCCTGAAAAAATCAATATCAGAACTCATTCAGAAAACTATTTTGAATAGGAAACTTGATTATAGGTATGGATGGAATGCTTAAATACCTTATCGGCAAAGATCCTACCACCACCCCACTACAATTGAGAGCAGCAGTTGCACTATCAGCCTGCAAGAAAATTTCAAACAATTACAACCATACATCATGACATAAAAAATGATCCCCTAAAAGTGAGTTTGTTCAAAATGATCACACGAAAGCAATTATAAACCTAGATATGCTAATAATCAAGTCATATAAGCATATGAAAACCATTAATATAATATCAGTTCTTCCATTCATGTCCCCATACAGCAACTGATCTTTAGCTCCTGAAATAGTAAATTGTGGTTTATTTGGGGAGGAAAATAGTAAACAACTACCAAAAAACTGCAAGGATAACCTGAACCTGGAAACATATCCATGGTTCTGACTTACTACAGTTATTACAGTTATTACTTGTGTTAATTTTTATTTAAGGGATGCTTTTGGTCCTTTTGATGCAAAAGAACACCTTGAATATGTAAGGACTTCCCCTTCCCAAAAAAATGAGTGTGTTCAGCATACCAGGACACAACATTCATCATACCAGGACACAACATTCATATCATCTGTTTCTGACACTTGGATGTGAAACCTTATTGACTTTAGAATAGAAAGTATGTAATGCGGCTTATACCTCTTACAATCAATTTTAAGAAATCAGCTTACCTCATTTAAATATATATCAGTAATTATTAATAACCATTACATACACTCAAATGAATCAGATATACATATAGTCAGAAGAGACATATCAGTTTTCGACAATTGTCATCATATCCAACACTTATTTTCATATCAGAGTATGAAATTCATAACTGTATCTACAACTTATAAGTTAAAGATCCAATTCTAATTATCAGCATTCAAGAAATATTCAGACTAAGATTTAAAATTTTCTTTTAGAATTTTATTTTACTTAGGTGTCTGGCATGTGATCCACAAAAAAAATGTTTTTTTAAACGATTAATTACAATTTTTTATTAGGAAATATGTTTAGTCTTATAAATCCGAAACCATTTTAGAATTTTAGTGTAAAACAAGTTTTCTTAGGAATCAAGTTAAGATTTTCTCATAAAAGAGGCTTTAAGTCTTCTCTTGTAAAAAGAGGAGGGCTAATCAATTGGAATTGTATTGGGTTTGAACATCATCTTTTCTTTCCTCACGTATGATTGGATGTGTGATTAGGTGTGAAATCCAATAATTGAAATCATGGTGCTTTCTTGGTTTTTTCCCCTCTTCAAAATCCTAAATTCTAATCACAAAAAAACCTTGGCTCTGTGACTCCGACCCGAATTCCCAACAATTCCATGTGTCATTTTTCAGTACAAGTACCCGGTCTCAATCCAAGGACCCTAGTCCTTCTGGCTTGCCACACTTCCTTTCTGCAGAGTGTCTATTTTAAATACTTTTACTATCACCCCCAGCAGGTGGCCTAGTGGTTGGGGCTAGAGGCCTTGGCCCACAAGGCCAATAGTAAATTTGTGTCTATCGCATGCTAATCTCCAATTTCTAGTTATTAGGCATTACAACTTCGTTTTATTCCCTTGCGCCTAGGCTATGAAAGAGGGGTCCAAGCTTTGAGGTTTACTTGGCCAGTACTATCAGGCTTGGAGTGTTTGGCTTGCGTTTCGGCCTCCTTAAAATCCCCCCCAAGTGACCAGTTACACGGTTCCAAGCCAGGTGTATTACCCGTAAGCTCCCCTGGGGTTCCGTAATTGGCCGAGTTGAGGGTCGAACTAGGGGTTTCTCATTGATACCTGATTTCATTTGCACTGTGCAAGGACACATATCCTAAAGGGTACATGTGTCCATGCCACAGCGCGAGTGAACCCTACTCGTGACTATGGCTAGACCACCTCGTATAAGTTTTGACTGAAAGACATTCTTACTTAACATCCAATACTACAGTGTTGAAAGCCAAGCCAATATATTGTTTCATGATTATCGTACAAAGTACATTTAGCGCAGAATTTGTCTAAGATAATATAGATGTCAAGAAGCATTCAAAGAAAGAAAATAAACTCACTAAACGAACTCATACAACAGAATTGTAAAGATCCTATTTTGTAGGACGATGGGAATTTTTAGGGTTTTATGCAAGGGATTTGGGAAATTTGGGGAAGAAAAAAGATTTGGGGAAAGCTAGGATTTGAAAAATTAACAAGATATGATCACGAATCACAACCGGGCCTTGGCTTCACCACCATTGACTCAATCTTAGAGATCAAATCAATTACCCAAAGTTTCACAAATGAAACAAAATTTTCTTCAAATATTCATTGCTTTATTTCATAGAATTAGCCTCTTTAAATAGGCCTTCAACAACTACAAGTTCACTCCCATATTCGATGTGGGACTAAAATTATTGAGAAAATACAATAAAGAGGAAATAAAAAGTAATACTAGCTAGACTCCAAGTCTTCTCAAGATCAAAGCCACATATGAGCTGAGGCAACACGACGACGGCGGCGAAAATATGTGCGAAGTGGAGGCTGTGCGATTTCCTCATCAATTCCCCCAGGGTGGGAAGAACTCGACTCTGTCGAGTAAGGCTCTAACTGGCTCTCATAATACTCCAATAGATCCGAAGCCAGGCGTTGCAGGTCCTCACGAGTAATCTATGTATCATCAGATTCAAGACGACCTTTCCAACGCACTAGATATCGTCTGCAACCACCATCTCGAGTGGAGATGATTTGGTCATCCCGAATGCTATCAATCTGTTCTGCTATAAATGGGATAAAAGTAGTAGACAATGGTGACAACGAGGGTCCCTCAAGGAAAGGATCAAGGGTAGGCTCATCAAGATCCAGAAGTCGATTTTTAGGGTTAAAAGGGGGACCTTTATAAGCTACCAAATCTGCAATATTAAATATCGAACTAATTCCGAAATCTGAAGGTAAATCGATTACATAAGCATTTGAGTTAATTTTCTTGATAATCTTAAAAGGTCCAGCACTATGAGCATGTAATTTCTTGACGGCTCCAGGTGGAATCTGTTCCGGACGAATCCGGATCATTACATAATCACCTTCGTTAAATTCAAAATGTCTTCTAGTAAATCAACATGGAACTTATATTGTTCATTGCTTTCTTGAATTTTCTTGTTGATTTCTTGATGCAAATCATGAATGTGTAATAGCAACTGCTGACTCGGACACCCGAGGATGATGCGACATGGGAATAAGGTCTATAGGCTTCCTAGGCTTGTAACCATGCACAACTTCAAATGCACTCATGCCTACTGATCTATTGACTGAGCTATTGTATGCAAACTCTGCAATGGGTAACAGAAGATCCTAATTTCCTAAATTCTCACTAACCAAACATCGTAAAAGATTGCCTAGACTCCTATTAACTATACCTTGGTTTGACCATTAGTTTGGGGATGAAAAACAGACGAATACTGAAGTTTAGCCCCATCTTGTGCCATAAAGTTTTCCAAAAATAGCTCATAAACTTCACATCCCTATCAGATACAATGGTTTTAGGCAAACCATGCAATTTGACCACACCATCAAAGTAAATCCGAACAATTTTGGAAGCATCAGACGTTTTGTTGCACGGTAAGAAGTGAGGCATCTTTGAAAAGCGATCCACAACTACAAAAATGAAGCCATGTTTACTGATAGTCTTAGGAAGTCCCAAAATGAAATTCATACTCACATCCTGCCAGGGACGATCTGGGACAGGGAGAGGTGTGTACAGACCAGTATTTTGTTTACGTTACTTAGCTAATTGGCAAGTGCGACATTGTCCTATTAACTTCGCAACATCTCTTTTAAGGCTTGGCCAGTAAAACAAAGTTTCCACAGCCTCTATAGTCATTTCACGACCAAAATGACCAGCAAGACCTCCTGCATGCAATTCCCAAACAAGATAATCTCTCAAAGAAGTACGAGGAATGCATAACTTACGAAATCAAAATAAATAGCCATCTTGGAGCAAAAAACCATCTATCTCGGGAGTCACTCCTTTTAAAGAAACAAAAATCTCTCCAAAGTCGGGACATGATTCATACTCCCCTTTGATTCTTTCGAAACCCACTACCTCCGCACTCACTCGGTTTAGAAGACAAGCTTGGCGACTGAGTGTATCAGCCACCTTGTTCTCAACTTCAGCCATGTGTTTGAGGGTATAAGTGTAGTCTTGTAGAAATTCAACCCATCGAGCACGCTTGGCATTGAGTTTCTTCTGAGAGTTAAGATACCGAAGGGCTTCATGGTCCGAATAAATAATGTATTCTTGCGATAAAAGATAATGTCGCCAATGGCGTAATGATTGCATAACCGCATAGAACTCCTTATCATAGGTAGAATAGTTCAGTTTAGCACCACTAAGTTTTTCACTAAAGCAGGCAATGGGATGCTTCTCATGGCTCAATACTCTACCTATACCAATGCTTGAGGCATCACACGTGACCTCAAACACCTTAGAGAAATCAGGAAGTCCCATAACAGGTGCATCGGTCATTCTCTGCTTGATTTCTTTGAAAGCCGTGGTAGATTCTTCGGACCATTGAAATTTCTCTTTTTTCAAGTAATCTGTAATTGGAGCCATGATAGCACTAAACTCCTTGATAAATCGCCTATAAAAAGTTGCTAGCCCATGAAAACTTCTTACATCTCGGATACTCCGGGGCTCGGGCCACTCTATAATTGTCTGAACCTTTTGAGGGTCAGCATAAACTCCTTGAGAAGACACAACAAATCCCAAAAATATAACTTGGTCAGTCATGAAAATACATTTCTTGGGATTTGTAAATAGCTTCTCTTTCCTCAAAGTGAGACAGATTTGACTAAGATGGTCAATATGATGCTCTAGCGACTTACTATAAATTAAGATATCATCAAAATAAACGACCTAAAATTTGCTCATAAAAGGTCCTAGTACCTGAGTCATAACTCGCATGAAGGTGCTGGGAGCATTTGTTAACCCAAAAGACATAATCATCCACTCATATAGACCGACATAACCATCCACTCATATAGACCATGTTTCGTCTTTAAAGCTATCATCCACTCATTCCCTGGACGAATCCTAATTTGATGATAGCCACTCTTCAAATCAATATTGGAAAATATGGTGGCTCCAAACATCATATCTAACATATCATCCAGACTGAGAATAGGAAATCGATATTTCACGGTGATTTTGTTGATTTGCTCGACTATCAACACACATTCTCCATGAACCGTCTTTCTTGGGGGTTAGTAATGCCAGCACAGCGCACGGACTCAAGCTCTCTTTAATGGACCCCTTAGTCAACAGTTCTTCAACCTGTCTCTTGAGTTCGGCATGTTCGGTTGGATTCATTCTGTAATGAGGCAAGTTGGGCAGATTAGATCCTGGAACAAAATATATAGCATGTTGGATGTCACGCATCAGGGGTAGAGCGTTTGGGAGTTCTTCCGGGAAAAAAATCTGCAAATTCCTTTAATATTGGAGTTACTGCAGAAGAAATTTGCTCTTGGGAGTTCTCAATAATCTCCCTAGCAACAAGGGCAACAACGGAAGACCCTTTAGCGACCTCCTTGTCCAGAGACTTGGAACTGATCAAATTTAGTCCTTTTTGGTTGTTGGAAGAATCGGTCCGTTTAGGAGCAGATGGGGGGTAGGTCACGATGGAATTAATTTGATCATCTTTCAATCATGGACGAATGAATGGGTGTTTGTCCATATATAGTGACATCTACATCATATATCTAGGGTCTACCTAAAATGATGTGCCCAACATCCATGATAACAATGACACACCAAATCTTGTCCGAATAAGTAGCAAATTAAATCGGGACAAGACATCGTTCTTTAACCTCAATAGACGCGGTATTTACCCAAGATACTTTATATGGTTGAGGATGGGGAACATGTTTCAATCCAAGTAGTCACCATGTTGGAGGCAACGGCGTTAACACAACTCCCACTATCAATTATGACATGATAGTTTTTGTCATTGATCTTTGTGGTTATGTGAAAAATTATAATTTTACGCTAGTCATCACTATCCCTAGGTTGAGCTAATGCACACCTCACAACACTAAGTCGGCGGAAAACTTCGTCCACTTTGTTGTCGAGGGTGTGGGCACACTCAAAATACATCCTAAGATAGCATCGGCAGGTTCGTCCTCCCAAACATCTTCGTTAGGGTTGTGGACAATATCCTCTAAATCATCCTGGTCACTGTCCGATCGGGTCTTAACAATTAAAGCTCTTGTTTTACTCAGACACTGAGCAGTAATATGACCAAACCCTTGACACCTAAAACATCGAGTAGATTGAGCCGATCTAGATGACTCGCTATAAACTCCCTTGCGTTTATCATCTGGCTTCTGCGTGGAGGTACTAAATCCAGTTCGGGGTTGAGACTGGGGTTGACTAAGTGGGGACTTAACAGTGATGGACTTATTGGTATTATTCCCATAGTCGGTGCGTCTAGTGAAAAGAGAGCTTGTGATCGATCTAAATCTTGGACAAGCTGATAGGCTTGTTCTAGAGTGGCGATGTCTCGCACAAAGAGTTCGCGCCTAAGATCTTCCCTAAGTCCTGAGCGAAATCTAGATAAGACTATAGTGTCAGATTCATTCTCACCATACCTAACCAGAAATTCATCAAATTTGGTAATGTACTTTGATACTGGCTGATTGCCTTGCATCAAGCGCTGCTATTGATCGAGCAAGCGTTGTTTGTACGACACAGACAAGTATTTTTCTTGGAGTTTTAATTACATCTCATCCCAAGTCTGTATGGGTTCTTGCCTCCTAAGAATCTTCAGCTTCTCAATGTTAGACCAATATTGCCTAGCCTGACCCATTAGTTTCATTTGGCAAATCGAATTCGCCTCTCATCGGATATTTTATACCAACAGAAATAGTGATCCATGTCCGACATCCAATCGATAAAAACCTTAAGATCCAACTGACCTTCGAAAGTGGGTGCCTCTAGTTTAACGTACTTTAGATGCATCTCATTTAGGTCAAAGGGTGAATTGTCCCTAGGTGGGCGATTTCCAAAACGGTTGGCATGAGGGCCTATCTATTTATGAGGTTGATGGGGATAATGTCCGTTTCGAGATTCGCCTTCTTCATCACATTCATGGGGCCTATCTGTGACTCGATGTAAACGACCCTCGTCTCTCTCAAATATTGTTCAACAATATCGAATCGCGCAGTTAAAGCTTCTATGGCTTTTGTGAGGCTTGCAAGGTTGGGATCCATCCCGGAATTAGGATCTGTGGGAGAATATTGTGTTCCACTACGGGTGCGCATGCAACAGATTAGTTTCTAAATGCAACCTAGGTGATCCTAATAATAACGATGCATTGAATTACCAACTAATTTTCGCCTAAATGATCTATCAAAATGCAAAATCAATTCTAACACCTAACATGATGCTAAATGATAATGTGGAATACGATGGAAAATGAGAAATCAACAAGGAGAGCAATTCGTAATATTCAATACGCCATCCCACGGTTTGTTATAAATTAGAACATCAATTATTTAACTTGTGATAATTATATTAACAACAAAATTCATGCTGATAATATTGAGCCGTAAGATTGCAGCAAGATAATTAATCAAGCTAGATTTGGAATAGTTCTAATTTAAAATCGAGATCTAGCACCAATAAAGATAGAACAAAATCACACACTCATAAGTTTAGTGGACAGCTAACAATATTGATAGCACGCAAGATGAACCAATCTAAAAGTGATTGCAACAATTTCTAGATCAATTAGAAAGATGTAGAAATTATGATATTAGAATTACCTTGATGAAGATTCGTTAATAAACCTTTGGTTGATGGTATTGCAGGCTACGAGTTCAGGAAGATTGACGGTGCTAGTTGTTGTTACTGAGATCTGTCCGCGAAGTGAAACAGCGGCGAAGTGGAGCATAGATGATCGAGGGATGAGATCTGACCTGAACTGGAGGATAACGAGAGGAACAGGGATGCGGGTGACCTATCGGGTCAAGGCTGATGGTCAAGCGTCGGGACAAACAGTCGACGGGCGTCGAGATGACCAGACGGTGGCGTCGGTCACGGTAGGCAGTGGCGTCGCATGAGGTAGGCGGTGGTGTCGGACGCGACAGACGGTGATGAGGCAGGCGGTGGCGTCGGATGCGGCGGGCGGTGGCGTCGGATGCGGCGGGCGGTAGCTGGCGATGCCGAAGTCGTCGTTGGCGAAGGTGATGACGCGGGAGGAGGGCGGCGGTGGCGGCGATTGAGTCAATAGTGGGAAGGGAGAGGTAGAAAAGAAGGCGGTGCTGGAGGAGATGATGGAGGTCGGGCGTCGGCCGTGGCGGGTGGGGGGACGGATCTGAGAGGTTTTAAGGGGGGTGGCGGCTAAAGGCCGAGGTGGTGATGGGGTTGCGGAAGAGGAGACAGGACAGAGAGGTTCTGGGATTGAAGAAAGGAGAGGGTTTGGCGGCTGGAGGAGGAGATGAGTGGCGCCGGTGGTCGGAGGAGAAAGAAGAGGGGTGGTGAAGAGAAGAAGAAATAGGATTGGCGGCAGTGATTGAGGGAAGGGTTAGGGTTTTTTTTTTAATGGAGGGTTGTGATGAGTTTTGGGAGTGAAGGGGTGGTTGGGATGAATGATTTTACTTGGATCTCAAAGATTTCAGATTTTTTTTAAATCCGGCTCCTTTCTTTTTTTAAAACTAAAAATAAAATGGAACAAGTGAAAGGAAGAAAGAGATGGAAGAACCTGAGATGGAGAAGAATCCAGTTGATCTATTTTTGCTCTAATACCAAAAATGATGCAGGACGATGGGAGTTTTTAGGGTTTTATGTAAGGGATTTGGGAAATTTGGGGAAGAACAAAGATTTGGGGAAAGCTCGGGTTTGAAAAATTAACAAGATATGACCACGAATCGTAACCCGGACCTTAGCTTCACCACCATTGACTCAATCTTAGAAATCAAATCAATTACCCAAAGTTTCACAAATGAAACAAAATTTTCTTTAAATATTCATTTATTTATTCATAGAATTGGCCTCTTTAAATAGGCCTTCAACAACTACAAGTTCACTCCTATATCCGGTGTGGGACTAAAATTATTGAGCAAATACAATAAAGAGGAAATAAAAAGTAATACTAGCTAGACTCCAAGTCTTCTCAAGATCAAAGCCACGTATGAGCTGAGGCAACACGACGACGACGACAAAAATATGTGCGAAGTGGAGGCTGTGTGATGTCCTCATCAGATCCATTAATGTGCGACTTGTTCGTAAGATGCTATGTTACACGAATACGGTTCAGGTGTGGACACGGACATGGGTGCGAGTACAGGACACGGCAAAATCCTAAAAGTTAGGATGGGGGGACGCGAATATATACATACATATTAAAATTAATAATCTACATGAGACCAATATTATTTTTCATTCACATGGTATGAGAACTAAAATCTTTATACCATTTTTATTTTATTTTTTCGTGACTAATTAAAAATTGAATAACAACTTGTTATTGAACTAGATATCCAACGACTCTTTAGAATCATGCTTATGAATTAGGTATGTGCTAAAACAAACCAGTCACGGATCCAATGAGTAACAAAATTTAAGGGAAGTGGTACGATATACATTCAAGAAGTGTATCCCAAGTATTTTTAAACTAAAGCCTGTGTTATATAATTAAGTACACAATTGAAAATGTATGTATATATTCAAAAAGTGTCCAACAAGTATCGGATATGAACACAAACACGGATACGGGAGCCTAGATGAAGTGTCTGAGCAACCTAGTTAAGATGAGAAAATTGATAGATCCTATCAGAAATTTAGAAACACGCGTCTGAGTCTCGACTGTGTAATTTTGAACATAGTATTAGCGCATATAGGCGCAAATTCAATGGACAGTAAGTAAAACCTCATAGAGCATGAACCAAAGCAAATGCATAATAAAGATAAGGAACATCTGGAAAGGACATCAAACACAGACAAGCCTATTGAGTACATAATTGCACTTATCAGTTGCCTAGATGTATGAAGTAGACACTACATGGAAATAAATACTGTGTTTTAGGACTTTAAAAAAGACCATGCCATCTATTTTATGAAGACATAAAAGTAGAGCACCATCATAAAAATGTGAAAATTCTTAGCTTTAAACAATACCTCTCATAGATTAAATTTCTTCCTTTTCTGATGGATATAATTTGATATTTATGTAAGCATGGCATCTATAGTTATATATTATGAAGACACAGAACGAAACAATATGGGAGAACATGAAGCACTATTACTTTTTAATTATACAAAGAAGTTCTTTGTAACCCCCCCCCCCCCAAACCACCCCCACCCCCCCAACTCCCCCTGCGCGACGAAGAACTCCATGCTTCGTTATATGCTCCATGTGAATTGGTTGAGAAGGTAGATTGCTTCTTGGAATATACAAAGAAAATCATAGGATTAGTAAATGGAGAAAATGATGGACAAAAGTATCACTGCCTATTGCCTAAGTTGCCCTATTTGGATTAACATGAAAGGAAAACATGCTATAGCATGTGCCAACACAGAGTTCTAACTTTTAAAAAAAATTATCTGCAATTCTTAAAAACTAGAGCGTCAAATTTGCTTCTTCTTTTTTACACATTTAGAATCCAACTCTCTTTTCAGGTCATGTGTTTGCTTGCTTATGCAAGTGCATGCATTCACTAATATACTTGTCTGATCTGAAAATTATCCATTAAGAAAAAAAAATAAAAGAAAACATAAATGTGAAAAATAACATCTCAAGAAGGAAGAAATGCTAACCATTACAAATTCAACAAATGCAATGCAAGTGTGATGGCGATAGTCTCCCAGCACTCTCATGCGATAAACCTATCAAAAGAGAGTACTCCTCAGTATATTCTCTCCCGCAAAGAATAACTTCTTTAACATTAATAACTATATGATGATTCACAAAAAAGTCATCCATCCTGTATAAACTTGGATCAAAAACAACGAACCTCTCCACATATCGATTCAAAAAAGAGTTTCAGCTCTGCTTGAGTAACCTACATGAAATGAATCCTCAATAAGTAAACAGAGTAGACAATAGCTACGCAGCCACGATAAAGAATCAACGAAAATTACCTTCTTATCAATGTTCGTGCAGTAAACAGTCCGAACACACATCTCACGTTCATCATCAGACTGAAGGCCACAGGAATAGTTAGCCTCAATGGGAAAAAAACCACTTGAAAGATTATCTAGGTTTATTTAAAGGGTTTGCATTGGTAAATCTACATAGAACTGGGCATAAAAAGTTAAAGGCTTAAAGCTTTGCTTACCCTTGGCAAGAATGTTGGGTTAACTGGTGCAATTGCAGTTTTAGAAGGCGTCACTTTTACTGGGTAGAATCCAAGCATAGTTCCTGACAGACTTAAAGCAGCCCGTGCACCTTCTGATATTGGACAAAAAAGTGTAAGGAACCAACATAGTTTGAACATAACATGATAAGCTGATAAAATTGAAAGCTGAAACAAATAATGGGAGATTGAATTGAAAGTTTACCCTCATCAGTAAACTCTATAAAAGCAAAGCGAAGAACAGATTTTGGGTCACCACACACACGACAATCAACGACCTTCAACATGAAATAAGGATCAATTGCAATAATATCAAACTTTCTACGCACATACAGATAACTTGATAGATAAGGACCTCACCTGCCCACAGTTGATGAAGAGAGCTGCAAGATGTTCTTCTGTAACCTAGTAATAAAACATTTGAATGTCGAAGCCTTAATTTTAAATACTAAAAGGAGGGTCTAACTAAAGAAGGTGAAGATGAAAATTAATGGATAATCAATCACAGACTTTAAGACAATGCAATAAGAAGCACTACAAAATACTACAAAATATTTTAGATATGATAAGAGAGTCTTTCTAATCAAACATCATTTTCTAGTCAAGCTTATTTTAGATATGATCAGAGTGGCCTTCTAATCAAACATCATTTTCTAGTCAAGCTTTTTGATGTAACCACAAATTGGACTTTGATATAGTATTCTAAATCCGCTGTCAAATCATAAATGAAGATGCACGTGGTGTGGTTACAAGATAACCTCTGTTACTATATTCCCAAGTGTGGATATTCATATCAGTAGAATAGACCAAAGATGCAATATAACAGAAGTGATGAGCAGGTTGCTAAACACCTTGCAGGACTTATTTAGTTGGTAAGATAATTCATACAAACTGCTTATTATAAAGTGTTCCTATTGCCTCCATACAGCAATTTCTATTGTTAATACTCTTTGGAGAGAGTTAACCACAAAAAACAACCCAGGCATTCAAGAAATCAATTTTGGTGTTGTGTGCTCATTGTAGTTTTGACAAGTTTGCTAATACCAAGATTTCAGTTTCAAATTTTGGTTTTAGTTCTAGACTTCTAGCATATGTAAACATGTTTACTAATGAAAAGAGGGATGAAACAAAATACGTCGGGTTGTTGAGAGAATCATCTATGATGGAGGTAACTCGAGAAATAGAACAATTGAAGTACAAATACATGTTTACTGATGAAAGCTTTATGGAGAATTTTACTGAGAAGAATCTAACAAGCAGATTTGAAGAAACTCTGAAAAACAAGATTTTCAGAAAGCTAAGTGTTCTGATGCTTGTGAGAAAACTCTACCATAGAAATAATTCTTTTCTACTAGTAAGATTAAAAGGAGGTCCTCATACCCTTTTGGTTATGTAATAAAATATGAAAGTCAAGGAGGCTATAATTGAATCAGTGGAAGAAGAATAGGAAGTAAACTTAAGGCAAAACCTCAGTGGAGTTCCCTGAAGTATAGGCCAAAAACCATATAGGTCCTTGATGTTTGTAAGTCATCACATAAAGTCCTTAATGTTTCCTCCATCTTCAACATGGGTACTCTTTAAAATATGCTGTTAAAAATCGCTGACATGGCAGGTTAAAATTGAAATTTTTTAATATTGTTTCATGACTGAACATATTTCCTTTTCTCTCCTTATTTACTAGACCCAAAAGTAAAGGGTTTTATCAATATTAATCTCCCATATTTTTTAATATTTTTAAAATTAGTTCCTCATATTTATAGATATTTTGAATTACTGCCCCAAAATTTCATACTTTATAATTGGTCCCCCAAATATATTGAGTGTTTTAAAATTTATCCGCCCAAGTAGTTCAACCTAGTCCTAACTAGAGGGACCAATTTTTAAAAACTTAAAAGATTTGGGGGACTAGTTTCAAAATATGAATATATGGGCGACTACTATGAAAATTTAGGAGACTAATTTCAAAACACTTAGGGGGACTAATTTTGAAATATGAAGATTTGGGGGACTAATTTCAAAATATGAAAGATTTGGGGATTCACCTTCGGAGGCGGCCTCAGACAACTGCTACGTTATCAGAATGAATTCTTTTGATATTAATCCCCTAAATCTTTCATATATTTTTGAAATTAGTGCCCCAACTCTTCATATTTTGGAATTAATCCTTGAAACTTTTAAGTGCTTTGAAATCAGTCCTCCAAATCTTCATATTTTAAAATTAGTTCTCCAAAATTTTGAAGTTTTTTGAGATTAGTCCCTCTAGTTAGTACAAGGTTAAAATATTTTCGGGACTAATTTCAAACATATTCGGAGGACCAATTTCAAAATATGAAGATTTGGGGGATAATTTCGAATTACATATTGATTTGGGGGGCTAATTTCAAAATATAAAGATATGGGGTACTTATCCAAAATATGAAAGATTTGAGGGGCTATTATCGAAAAAGCACTTTACAATCCGGTCCGGTAACCGAGGAGAGAGAAAGAGTGATGTCCAGTCAGCAAACAGTTTTCAAACTCACAACATTAATATGTCACATCAGCGATTTTTAACGAATTTTTTCTGAAAGGACCCATGTTGAAGACAGAGCAAATGTTAAGGATTTTATTTGATAACTCACAAACAATGTTAAAGTGATTTTTTATTTTATTATATATATATATTTTTCTTTTTTGGGTAAATGAGAATGGAACTTGGTTAGAAGTTTACTAGTTGTGAACACTGTGGGGCATATTATTTTTTTTTCACTATAGTGATCCCAATTTTAAATGTCGCAGTAATCTTTTTTTAAAAATTTGGATGGCAACAGTTCCCGTCTCTGCTACAGTTTTTTAAAAATGCTATACTTTTTTGAATTACATATTGACAAATTTTTTTTTTGAAAAAATATTAATGTAGAACACAGGGATACTGTAGCAGAAGCGGGATACTGTAGCAATCTAAAAAATTTAAAGCATAATTAAACCGTGATTACTGTAGCAGGAAAAAAAATAACACGCTTTGCACGGTGTTTACACTAGTTTATAGGATGATTCAAGGATTCAAAGATTCATTATTTATGCTACAACGAATCACTGTATTGTTACTGTAGAAAAATCACTGTAGTATAAAACAGAACACTGTACCTTTAAAAAACTATAGCATTTTAAAAAAGAATTATTGTAGCAAAAATAAAAAAAGGAGCTCATGTAGCTCGGTAAAGCAAGACCTAGAGAGAAGTCTATCCAATGATTCGTCCATTTAAAGATTACACACTTCTTTGATCCAAAATGTGTTTGCTACATAACCCACAAAATGGAATTACTAAAGCATCAGCATTGTGCAGCGTGGAAAGCATATTCTTGTATATAAAGGCATATATCAAGCATAGAACGAAGCGGTGGAGCCTGATTAAATTATTGCAGATCATATTACAAGCTGTAATCAAATAAATATACGGTGACTCTAAATTACCTGATGATCAATGTCAGAGACATAAACAGTCCTCCTGATCACATCCTCTCTCTGTGCCATACTAGTTCTGTTGTTAGCCCTTCTCTTCCCTTGATTATCAAGCCTGCCCTTCTTCTAATAAAAATTAAAAAAAATTGTACAAACCCAAAGTATTCAATCAGATAAGGCACAAGTAAACTAGTAATAAAAAAAATTCCTAGAAAATGACCAAAAGACATGATTCTAATTTGTCCACTGAAAAAACAAGTTAATCACTAAACCTAAATAAGCATATGCATATTTGAACATAAATTTTATTAATATTTTCTATAGTAATACCTTACGAAATCATAATCAAAATGGAAGATCCAAATTCCTAAGACGCAAAAACAAGTTTTAAGTTAAGTTCACAAAAACAAAAATGGCACCTTTCTAGCAAAACCCCCAGAATCCCTTGTTCCCTTGAGGTAAACCCTAGCGACCCTTCCCCCGTTTTCGCCGCAGTAGCTCCGATCCATGATCGAGGTCGGCACGAACTCTTCAGCCATCGGGTTCAACTTCGAGAACAGCTCCTCCAACTCCCTCATCTCCTTACTAATCCCATTGCCGCCGCCGCCGACGCCGCCGTGGACCCGGAGGGAGAGGGCCTGGGTGGGGCCCAGGTCGGCGGCGGAGGGGCGACCCGTCGACGGGGACTCATCAATCACCACCATGGATTTGGATGTTTTGGGGGGGGTGGGTCAAAGTCGTTGGATCGGAAAATTTCAAAGAGAGGGGTTTCACTGAATCAGTGATTTTGGGTAGGCGATCGAGGGAGCGGGAGCAGGTTCCAGTTGCGTGTATAAACATTCATTTTTCCGCCCTTTTTTCAAACGCGATTCTGAAAAAGGGCAACAAAATAATGAATCAGGGCTGAGGGTACGATGGAATGATGGTGAAGTAGCATCGCTATGGTGCGCGTACGACATACGTGGAGGGTGCGGAGTGGATATTTGTCAATTTTGTTTTGTTTTCGGGGGTAATCAGGAAAAAAAAAGAAAAGAAAAAGTTAGATAATCGTCGCGGTTGGCCCTGAGGAGGAGTAGGTGGTATCGCTGCGGGGAGCAGGCCTGCTGCAGCCTACGGCCTAGTATGGGGGCCTGCGGGGCTAAGATCAGCTGTCTTGGGTTCGGATACGAATTCGGGCTTCTCTTTTCTTTTCTCCGAAGAGTTGTGATGAGATGTCATAGAGGGTGAGGCGAAGGCTTGGGACCCGCGATAGGTTGGTGTTTGCTGTTTTGTGGATTCCTTTCTTCTTTTCCTTTTCTGTGCAAAGGCTGGAGGGGGGGGGGGGGGATGGAGACAAATTGCGTCTGCTCGAGGACGAGGTCTGGCTGGATCCAAGGGATTTTATTAGGGCTATAGGACTAAAGGGGGAAAAAACAAAAAAAATAATAATAATGCATAACAATTACATTAGTTTGTACTATAACATATACAATTGTTGTGCTTTCTCTTATTATGAAGAGCAAATAGAATAACACAAATTATATTTATATTTACTTGTCTTATCTATTCTTTTATACAAAAGGGCGAAACAAAGAATCACTGTTCATCAAACAGTAAATGCTACAGTATATTTACTGTAGCAGAAAATAAATTACACCGGCACTGTAGCAGATCGGTTACTGTAGCAGCTCGAAAATGGTACTGTAGCAGGCGAGTTACTGTAGCACCCCCAGAAAATTCAAACAGGGGAATTAAAAAGGAACGGGAACACTGTAGCAAAATAAAAAAACCCGTGCTTTGCACGGGGCACACACTAGTTTATCTATATACTAACGCTACCACGGCTAGTATCGTAGCTTAACACTATTCATTCAAGAGTATACCCTAATAGTTTATTTATTGTTAAAAGAGACTATTTATATTTATATTTATTTATTTTATCCATAAACTAAAGTTATTGAGATTGGTACTATAGCTTTAGTGCTGTTAAATGATCCATCAACTGCAATAATATAATATAATAATATAATGCATGATCATATAAAGAGTTCTTTTGCTATACACCTAAAATTCCCTAATTTCTCAAAATTCCCCAATTTATTTATAAACGCACTCGCTTTTAAAAACATCTTAGATCTGAAATACAAAGTGATCATTACGTTTAATTACACATTTATACCGTCATTGTCTATTTTATTTGAATAAATATATCTACTAACAATATTTTTTATCTTAATTTATAGGTAATAAAGAATTATAAAATAAGTGCTTAAAAGAATCAAATCTTCTAATTTTGAAGCGTATATTGAAGCCTAGAAGAAGCCCTCAAAGTCCAAAAGCCAAAAAAAGACAAAGTCAATAAAGTCAACGAAGTTTTGTTAAAATTCTATTAGGAACTAATCAATACGCTAATCGATTAGCTAATTGATTTGTTTGCAACATAAACATATTAATGGATTATTTTAATTTCTAAAAATCCTAGCTTAATCCAAGGTTTATGGTTGAATGTTGCAGACTATAAATAGGGGTTGGAGAGTGAGGGGTTTGGAGATGTAGAAATTTTTAAAACTCCTGTTTGGAGAGGAGGTCCGCTCTTAATTGAGAATGCCTTCAAAAATTATAAACTTTTTATTTATAATAAAAAAAATCTTCCTTTCTAATTTTGTTCTTCTTCTTTTTTTCCTTTTTTTTACGATAAAGATTAAAATTTTCTTCACAAAGCGCAAAGCCTTTGCAATGTAAGTTTTTATTTTTCTCTTTTATTTTCTTATTTTAGAATTGAATGTTTAGGATTTGATTTCATATTTTTTAGTATAGACTTATTTCTTTGTAGTGTAGATCTTTTTATACTTTATAGTATAGATTTATTTTTTTCTCTTTTATTTCATGCTTTGTAGTGTAGATTTATTTTATTTTTTTTCTTTTCTTGCTTTTTGGTTTAGATTATTTCCTTCCATGATTTCTAGTTTAGATTTGAATCTCTTTCTTTTATTTCTAGTATAAGTGGCTAACTTCTTGTAGGAATTTTAGGATTAGATAAAAACTAGTTTAATTTCCTTTTAGTTTTTGAATTGCTCTCTTTTGTGGTTAAAATGGTCATGTTTAGGATAATCAACTAGAGAACTAATTAATAGAAAAATAATTCGATAGTCTATATTTAACTTAAATGGTTTGATAGCATATGCTTTTTTAGTTCTAGTTACTATTTAGTTGTTTATTTCTTTTTATGAATAGTAATATTACTTGAATATGTTTTGATAGGTTACGCTTGTTTTTAGTAACTTGATAGTCTATACTTAATAATTCTAAGTAATATGAGAATAAAAAGAAAGTACTTCTTAAATTCAAATTGAAATTAACTAGTGGATTCAATCTTAAATTCTTAAGTTTCTCACTTGTTTTCCTCCGTCTTGTTATTTGTTTCTTATTTTGATTTGATTATCTCTTTGATTTCCTCTTAATTTTCTGCTCCTTCTCTCGTTCTTCCCTTTTGTTTAGCCTTTTGTTTTGTGACAACCCTATACCTAAAACACACAACCAAACTCTACACTCATTCAGTTGTACCTACATATTTCATTAATCTATTTAGGATTGTCTTCCTAATTCACTCTTTCTCATTGGATCGATGTTTTAAATACTATAACTTGATTGTTTTGCACTTATAACTTTTACATTTTATTTTCATCAAGTTTTTAGCACTGTTTGTCGAGAAAGGTGCTTGTAATTAAGGTTTTTCTATTTTGATTCTTTGATTGATGTGTTTCACTGTGAACGATTAAACTACAAAAAAGATTAAAGGTCGAAGAAGAAATTTTACTTCTAGAGGGACCAAATCCCTTGAAAGTGTGAGTTATCTTTCTTGTGATTTTTCATTCCGCCTTTCAATTAGATTTTCATAATTAGAGATAATTAACAATTAATTTACAAAGTTCTCTTGTTAACATAATAAAATCCACTCTTCACTTGAATAAACAAATTCAACCAAGAGCTCTCTCTCTCTCTCTCTCTCTCTCTCTCTCTCTCTCTCTCTCTCTCTCTCTCTCT
>BQKN01000999.1:241286-264871 GCA_022839385.1 Asparagus kiusianus
ATCAACCGTCTCTTGCTCGCGAGCCACCCGCGCATCCTCGGCCTGGGCCTGCTCCAGCTCCGCTGACAACTTTAACTCCAGCGTTAGATTCTCGTTCAGGCGGCGATCCCGATCTGCCAGGGTTACTCGAACTTCGTGAGAGGCGAGATCAAAGAGGTTGGAACTCTCCGCACGAAGAGTGAGCAGCTGCTGCACCGCCACCTCCACCGCGTTCAGGCGCTGAAAGTAGGGTCTCGCCGCGGTGATGCCAAGCCTCTTACGCAAGAAGGACGCGTCGTCCTCAAGGACTTCCTTGAATTCTTCGAAGGGACAATTCCCCTCCAAGACCTGCCGAGTGCAGTGAGCCAGAGTGTCTTCGAAATTGGCCACAGCTCGCTCCACCTGCCTCTTTCGCCAGCATTCCATAGGAGAGAGAGCGACATCTTCGACAGAGGATGAAGCCACGATCGGAGCACCGGTGGTCACGATCGCAGAAGTGGCGACTGGCACTGCCGGAGCCGGAACAATCGCTGGCGCCGCCAGAATGGCAGTGGCAGAGTCGCAAGTCACCACAGGTAAGGAGCTGACCGTTAGTCCAACAGGAGTTCCCCCTTGAGCAGGAGACTCTCGCGCTGAGCGCTCACCCCCGACCGGTATCCCCTCGGAAGTGGGGGTTCCCCCTTGTCGATTCGCAGGGACCGCCACCTCCTCCTCGCTTGATAGCGCCTCGTGAATGGAGGCGTTGTCATCCGTCTCAGATTCGCCAGAAGGACCCTCCCAAGAGGGAGGATCCTCCTTGCCAGCACTTTCATGGGAGGGGCCAGCTGCGGATACAAAGAAAATGATAACAATTAGTATCCCCTTGGCCTAAAAGGGTCGACAACAATGAAACTCATGCTTACCTGAACCCCCGGGTTCTCTTTCATCTCCACTCCCCTCCTCTTCATCAGAAGGGATAGGGATCACTTTCTCAACTACACGAATTTGATATGAACAGTCAGAAAATACGAATCTAACTTCGTACACGAGGACATCGTATCGAAAGATTACCTCTCGGTACAGGTGCGGGAGTCATTGAGACCCTTGCCTGTGGCTCCACACCCGATGAAGGAAGCATATCCTTCGAAATCGCCGGAGCCACCTGCGGCGCAGCAGAAGGAGCAGGTTGAGTAATTTCCGCCCCAGAGGCAGTACCTGCCCGACCAACCGCCGCTCTGGTGGTCGCCGTAGTCTCCTCGCCACGGGCCCTCTTGACCACTTCCGCTCTAGAGCTCTCCGCCGCTTCTCGCTGCCGTTTCGAGAGCAGTGAACTACTCGGAGATAGGAGAGGTGCCCCCATACGCCCAGCAATCGCACTTCGGGCTTGCTCCAGACGCCTACTCACCCGGATCAACTCAACGGGCTCCCTCCGCTCGCCTTGGGAATCTAAAGGAAGACTGGGAGGAGGAGCTCGTGTTTCGGGTGCTTCGGGTTCGTCTAGACCCACACCCTCACCCTCAGAATCTCCTGCAGAGTCCTCCATGAACAGCTCCCTAGCCGTTGCACGGCCCCTTCGCCTCGAAGGTCGAGGAGCTCCTCTTGGGTGACGTCTGTGCCCCGCCAGGCACGAACTCTGGAACCGGAAGTCGGTAGGATCGGCGCTGGCGCCCCGATACCACCGGCAATACGAGAACGTATGGTGCAAGTCGCGATCCTTTGAGGGTAACTCAAAGCGAGCATCGGTGCCGCCAGCGTGAGTCCAGAACCATCCGCGAGCTCCATCCACCAGCCCTCCTTCAAACTGCAGTTGGGGATTGACGTTGCCCACGTACAATTGGTCATACCCAAACTGGCGGGCGAACCTGCAGGGGATGTACGGCTCGAGATAGCACGACGAGCCCGTTCTCAGAACGTGATACCCTGGCCGGATGTTTACCAACCAGCGAAAGGCGCCTCGAGGGAGGGTTGTGTAGTGGTCCACCGTCGGCGCATCCCTGAGAGATTCTCCGTATCCGCCCCCGCTGAAATAGGGGAAGGAACGACGAAAGTTGTAATTCCCAAAGTGGGAGAGCATCTTCCTTGCATCAGGGATGTCCTTGCACTTCCAGGAGCACTTCTCCAAGCGCCGGATGAACGGGACAAACTGGTCGCCTTGGAGGGCCGACGGAGCACTCATCAAGCACTCACAGTGGTATACGAACCACGCCATCAGATAGGTATATGGCAGCCCCACCCTGGGGTTGGGAGTCCTGATAACCTCTCCTTCTCCCTCATCAACAGTCGACACGCGGCAGAACTAAGCCGTCAGGGTGCGGAGCCCCCGATGGATGCACGCTATCGTCGCCGATACCAGGGAATAAGACTTCCCGTGAGCTAAGCAAACCGCCGGGTACACGACCTCGACGGGAAGAGCCTCGAAGGAGTGAGTGGGGATTACGCACCTCTTCAACCATAACATGAGGTACCCCGCAAGCAGCGCCTTCCCAGAGATTGGTGACTCCGCCTGATGGTGGAACGAGTGAAGGACCGTACCAGATTTAAATCCGCCCTCGTCACGATCGAGAGTCACGGTGCCCCCTTCTGCGGCTATCCTCGCCTCCACTTCGGACTGGTCGCATGCGCCTAATGGGAGGGCAGGCTGCCCCTTGACGTCGTTCCCCGGGAACAGATAATCAGCCCAGTTCTTGTGGCTGATCCCCTTCTTCTTCCCTTTATGATCTGCTACCCCCAAGGTGCTGAGGCAGATGTGGTAGTGGCAGAGTAGCTCCCACAAAGTCTCGACCGCCGAGGGCGAATGGCTTAACAGCTGATCGATCTCAGCTTGATCGGGGACGTACTCCTCGTAAGGAAAGTCTCCCAGGGGCAGTCCCGACACGTCATGCATCTCATGAGAGGTGATGCCAAGCTCACCGTTGGGGGTGAAGAATGTGCCGCTTTCCGCACAATACAGCTCCAGAATGCTGTGGAACTGAGAAGTGTTGATCCGCAAGCCGTGCCGCGTGGCTTCGATGGCCGCGTACAACTCCGTGTTCTTGAGATCGGCGTTCTCAGCCAGAACACGGTCAGTGATCTTGGACCACCAAGTGTCGCTGCCGGGTGCAGAATAGACCCACCCCGGAGCTCTGAAATCCTTTGGTGGAAAACTCCCTCCGACTCGAAAGAAACAATGACGAAAGGTCTCCGCCGCCGATATCGACTCCCCCACGGGCAGTTCAACGGACATTAAGCCAGGACGCAGACCCGTCACGCGCTTACATGAGCCATCCACTCCATATCCAGCGGTAGAGCCCGTGAAAACGCCGCAAGTGACCCCGTCTTGAGTGGGGGTCAGCTCCCAGTTCATCGTCCGAGGAACCGCGAGGGATCGCAGCTCAACGATCGAGAACCCCCTCGACATACTGGGGAGGTAGTAATGAGTCCCTTCTACCGTGTGGAACCACATGCTCTCCTTGAGCAACAAGGCAGAGGGGTCGGTCGTGGCGTCGCCGAACAAGAATTGAGGTTTCGGCAGCTCTGCCCTGGCATCATCCGTCAATGCCGCGTCGGTCGTCAACTCGCGCAGCGTCAGGTGGTGACCATCCGTGACCCTCTTTATCAAGCCGTCCGGCTTGTCGGCGGCGAAAACGGGTAATGGAGCCAAGGAGGGAAATCTAGGGGGTGTCATGTAGTTCGTACCACCGGCGTGGCCAATGGCCACACCCTCTGGGAAGGCCTCATCGGAAAAAGTTGCTGTAAGAAAGGAAAATCGATTAAGACAAAATCCGCCAAAAGGGCAAAATCGCCCATCAAACAGAGACAGACGGAATCGCCTATCAAAAAGAAAGGTCGCCTCCCTCCCCCCTAAGGGCAGATAGGGCTAACTTTGCCCCAAATTGGGGGAAACTGCCAAAAAGCGGCGGGATTCCAGGACAGTGAGCAACGCTCATCTCCCCAACTCCAACGCCTAGGACCTACACGAGGTCATCCAACAAACTTATCGACGTACCTGAGCGCGACTCCGGGGCACTGGCGGGCATGCCGGCGGAGAGACGATCGGAGTAACCTCCAGGGCCTGCACCTCTCACTTTGCGTTTCCTAGTTTTTGGAGCTATTGAAAGATGGGGCGGGAATTCTCGTCTTAGAGGTTCCTTTCAAGATTCAAGAGCACGGTGAATCCCAAAGGAGGAAAACAGCGGGCTTAAAAAAGAGGAAGATTGCCCACGTGGCCACGACTGCCCTCGAACGGGAAAACGTGGCCGCGATCAAATTCGACGGCCCAGATCACCCTCACCGACGGTTGCATCCAACGGTTGAATTCGAAAACCACGGCCACGATCAAGACGAGGCGCGTTGAGCAGAGTCGAGTTGTCAAATCGTGACAAGGCCACACCGCCTTAGCTGGAAAGACACGAAACCCGCAGGAGAACACATGGCCTACCCACATTAGGCCTAATTTCGCCCAAAGAAAGGGTCTCAGCGGCGAAAACTTGAATAAAATCCGCAAGTCTTTCAAAATTTCGCCAACGAGTCCTAATTTCGCCCGCGCGACTCACACACCTTTGAAGAAAAGGGCGATTTGCCCAAAATCTAGAAACTGGCGAAGTGATTTCGTTTACACCCACGCCCCAGGCGACTAAGGGTCAGAGTAGAAATCTTAGCACTAAGCCTAAGAGAAACTACTCGATAACTTATCATACTGAGGGGAATAGTATGGCTAGTCCGATTCAAACGGTAATCGGTAAAGGCAGATCAAACCCGTTGATAGCTGAGGGTTTGCTAAAAATCCTAATGCACCTGGTCCAAAACGTCTTTATTCAAAGTATTCCAGACCACACGTAAGTCGGTTTTGGTCTGAAAACTTTGAAGGGGGTCTTGTAGACAGTGAAAATTACCGCGGCGGACTAAGTGAACGAATTCGCCCACAGAACAGGACCTCCCCCTCTTAGGCCACTAGGCGGATTCGCTGGCACGCGACTACCCCACGTTGGCCGCATACTCCAAATCGCATGAATCCGCCCGCAAGGGAGATACTCAAATCCGCCTTTGTGTGCCGAAGCCACTTGCAGGGAGCCACGTCTGCCTACGTAAGCCGAAAGCCAGGTTTCCAGGGACAAGCCTTCTCTGCCTCCCACGATGCAAGGTAAGGAGGCGCAGTGCCTCAAGTTCGTCAGACGGCAGTCCGTAATTCAAGCGGACGAGACGGGCGCCGAACCGGCCTGTAGACTCATAAATACAGGTCGCCTCACCCGTCAGAACGGGAGGCCGAAGCCATGACGCGCCGAAAGCTATCCAGAGCTTGCTCAGGCACGCAACGTCCATTCTCCCGCCCCTATTCAGACATGGGGTGAAGGGAGGAAGGGTACAACACCTCAGGACCGCCGGATGTTCACTCGGTACCTCGCCGCACAAGTGAGCGGACGGTTGCCAGAGCCATCTGCGCCCACATAAATGCAGCGTACCGCGCTCCAAGCGAAAGGTTAGAGCCACCAGCGTTCGACGAGCTGTCCAGGTACACTCAAGTGTCTGGCAGTCACCGTCACGAGTGCGAGGAAGGGCTTTCCCGCTCCTACACGACGTGACACGACATGTAACCCCAAAAGACAACCGTTTGTTGTACAGGGGACAATAGGATGTCCTTGAACAGTGTATGGTCACATCCCATGGTTCAAGGGACAGCCAAAACAGTCCCCCTCCCACTTAAAAAAGGCTCCTTGCAGCACCAAAAAAAAAAGGAGATCGATCAAACAGAAGATCGAACAATCGTAGAGAATCGGAAAATCTCCAAGCTCCGAGCTCCGATCGCCGACGAACTAGAGGATTCGAACTCTTTCACCCAGAGCTTCTACTGAGTACTGAAGCTCTCCAACAACCTCGGTCGAACCGTCCAAGGGAAGCAGACCCGGCGCGAGCACCGGGCGAAGCATCCTGTAGCTACCGTAAAGTCCCCACAAATATAAACAAAGAGGGCATTCCCTCTGCTTCTGTTGTAATTCAGATTGATTTAGTTTGTAATAAGATTTCTTATAAATACAAACGAAATCCCTCCCCTTTCCCGGGAAAATCAGAAATTTACACGTACAGACTCTCCAAGAGCGACATCTCACCTAGAGGGGTGGAAACTAACAAAGGAATGTCTAAAGGCTGAGCTACAAGCTGAAGTCTAATCATAAAAACATAAGATATGAAAGAATGTGAAGCTCCTGAATCGAAAAGAATATAGGCTGGAAAGGAGTTCACGAGGAACGTACCCTCCACTATAGTCCCGCTTGCACCATGATCACGAGGGATAACCGCATAGACTCTACCGATGGCTGGAGACTACTCTATTGCTGGAGTTGGAGCATATGGAACTACCTATCCCTGATGGACCTCCTGAACTTTACAAATCTATCCCTCAATCTACGGAACTACTGGCGATGCCTCTAGTCTCATCTGCTGGCCCTGACCTCGGCCCTGAAATCGATTCTGCTGATGATTTTGCCCTCTCCCTTGCTGGGCTCCTGCTGGTGTACTGCGACACTCTGATGCTTTGTGGCCAAGCTTGTGACACTTAAAACAAGTGCCCTAGAACTTGCACTTCTAAAGTGCTCTCTGATCCTGATGGGGTCCTCTCCTATGAGGGCCTTGCTACTAATACTACTTTTGGGGTCCTAAAAAAGATCTCTTATTCTTGCCCTTATCCTTAGTATTCCCTTTCTTGTCCTTCTGAAACATAGCTGATTCATTCTCCTGTGACGTGGCAGCATCCGCTACCTCTCAAACTAAATAGAACCTCCTAGAAATGAGGTATCGATGAAGGTTAGGGCGAAGTCCTGCTAGAAACATCTGCGCCTGGCGTTCCCCTGTCTGCCACATGCCCGTAAAATGAAGTAGGCTCATAAATCTACTCTCAAAATCAGCTACTGACATGTCTCCCTAGGTTAATCTGGATAACTCGAGCTCTTTCTCGGCCCGTGTCGCGGAAGAGATATCCTGCTCTACAAAGAAATAGACAAAATCCTCCCAAGTGAGGGTCATCCTCTGCTCTGTAGTGAACTATAGCCGATACCATCTCCATGTATCCCCTTTGAGACTGTAGGATGCCAGCCTCTACTTCTGAACTGATGTCGCATTAAATATCTCAAGGATATTACCTACATCCTCCTTCCACTTATGTGTTGCAAGAGAATCTGATAGTCCCTGAAACTTCGATGCCCTCATCTTCTGGTATCTCTCTATTAAGCAGAGCCAAGCCTCCTGCTCTGTGGCTCTATCAGTAACTGCCGATGGGGTGTGTACCGATGTGTCCTCTGGAAGGTTCTCTGCAATGGGAATAGCTGATACTACCGGTAGTGGAACTACTGGTGGTGTGATGTGATTTGTCACAAGTTCCTCAAGTGCTGCCATCCTAGCAGCTATGGGAGCTATAAGATCTATCAAGTACTGGGGAGCCTGCTACGGTTTGGGTGGAGCCTGCTACGGCTTGGGTGGAGCCTACTGCGACTCTAATGGAGCGTACTGTGGCTCTGCTTGACCAGCTCTCCGGGTACGAGGTCTACAACGTCCGGTCATCTGAGTATATAGAAGAAAGATTATAAGTCCTCGAACAAAACATATAAGAAATTCGTATCATATATCATTCACGCAAATACTTTTAATATCACAAAAAAATATTCGTAATTTTTGAATACGCTTATATAACGTCCTCACTCATTCTAGAAATTTCTAGCAGACTTTATACACAAATCTTAAGAAACTCTACTCTAACTCTATGACTCGACACAGGATGATCCTAAGGATACTGGAACTAGAGCTCTGATACCAATAGTGACGACATTGATTTCAACAAGGCTGCAGTCCAAGGTAAAACCAAGAATGTCAAACCTGTCATGCACTGCACCGTGTAATAACATGTTTCACCATCATAATTACTATCTATCTACTAGAATCAATTACAAGTGTAGGTACAAAACAGGTAAGAGAAAGTACACAGGAGAAATACTCAATAACAGACAAACTCTAAAGAAATCAACACCACTGGAATAAATAGACCAATCTCTGAGAAAAAATAACGTCTGACTGAATACAAGTGTCTCGACATAGGGAATCAAATAAATTGACATTAAGGCACATCGTCTTTACAAAACTAGAATAATAACTCAAATGTTCATAAACACATCTACTATGGAGTTCTGACATAAACTACTAATAAAATACTATAAATAACTGCTAGAGCAATTCCATCAAGTTACGGTTCCCCGTGCATCTGGCTCGTTACCTGAAAGGGGGGAAACAACGAGCGTCAAGTGCTAGCGAGTAACATCTCAACCAACCCAAGAGGAAGGGCTAGAAGTATAGAAAAATATCTGTTAATAACATATAGATAGATCAAGCTTCAACTCTAAAATAAAATGGGGGTTCGATATTTAGGAATTTACAACGTGAGCATAGGTATGTCAACTATCACGTTATCTCACATTGTAAATAGCTAACTACCAAAACCAAAATCTACAACGTGGATCAATAACTCCATCTCCAACTACAATATTAATGACCTGCCATGGTAAAGGAAGAAATCAAAACCAGAATAGTGACAATGACAATGGCAAGAGAACTATTACGAAATCTAGAGAATCCTAGCAGCGGAAGAATGATTTTTACCCAGCAACAAGGAAAATATAAGAAAGGAGCATGATATGATTCGAGAGCGCCGAAGTAGCGCAGAGTTCAGAGTACATGTTACAATCACAACAAGATCAAACAAGAGCAAAAGACTTGTCGCAATACACCAGCAGGAAACCAGCATGATAGAGGTCACAATCGATAGTCTCAGAGTCACAATTTTAGCCAGCAGTGGGGAAATAGAGACACTACTTGTTAATCTGAGGATTTAGGGACCAGCAGGCCAGATTTGCATTATACAGGAGATTCCTGAAGGACAGATGGTCCCATATTTGTTGCACCATCAGCAGAGTTTATTCAGCAATACCGCGTGATCAGGGTACGAGCAGAGCTTTCTTCGTGATTTCCTTTTCAGCTTGGATCTAGTTTGATTTATAAATTCTCTTATCTCTTATCTTTCATGCCTTCGTTGATAGGTGTTAGCTTGTAGCACATTCCTTAGATATTTTGTTGTCAGTCTCTACTCTTCTAGGGGGTGTCCTTTCTATCTGTAGGAGATGTGTCATCAGACTAGATGAGTCTGAGTTAGTCATCAAGTTGATCGTGTTGCTGATGTCAAATTTTATCATTTTTTTTCTTGGTATGGATTAGCTATCATCATACCCTGTTAGTATCGACTGTTGTACTGAAACAGTCAGCTTGTGAGCATTCGTTGGATTTGTATAGATAGTAGCAACCTCACAGGGTGACCGGAATGTGGGTCATTTCTGGTATACATCAAGTAGGTGATGCTGAGGGACCGGAGTGCTGATTTGTGTAAGACCAGAGTTGTCTCAAAGTATCAGAATATCTTTCAGGATATACCTAGATTTCCTCCAGTGAGAGAGATTATTTCCTGCATCGAGTTGCAGCCGAGCATAGTACCGATATCCCGAGCACCCTATCGTACGACACCTACTGAGATAAGGGAGCTACAGATAGAATTAGATAAATGAGTTATTATCTTAGAGTATTACTCGCTGGAGTATCTTTTTATTTATGGGATCACTGATCCTCTTCGGGAGAATGAGGATGGTAACTTATGATTATGTGTAGATTATTATGATGTGAACAAGTTTACTATTCGGATTTGTTAGGATTTATGACTTGTTCGATCAGCTACGCGAAGCGCAATATTTTTCTCGAAGATTGATCTTTGATTTCCAATTAGTCTCATTCTCCTGGTTGCATACACAATAAGAAAGATGAAATATTCTATGGTTACCATCATATCTAGTGGTACTAAGTAGTATGCCTCTGTAGCGATCTTTAATAAATGTTCCATCCAAAAATAAGAGAGGCCTACACTCAGCAATGAACCCTTCAATACAGGCATTGTAACTTATGGACAAACGTCTAAACCTTCTGTCATCAGCATCAATAGCAACACGACTTCCTAGATTAGTTGCATGAACCATGACTTCATACCTGCATAAATATCGCAACAAAGCAGTAACCTTAGCAACAGATTCATAACCATAACAACTAATCTTCAACCTTAACAACCAACAAGTATACTTAACAACCAACCAATAACCTTAACAACTAATACATATGGTTAGCAACTAATACATAACCTTAACAACTAAATTATAAGAATAAAAGAATGTACCATCTCAGTGAATCGTAAGCCTCATCATCGTTACCGAACAGGTCCTGTTGAGCTGTCTCTTTGCTTTTCAATGCTTTAGTGTAGTTAAACTTGATGCCATAATTTGAGAGCATATCGTTCTTGATATCAACTGCACGAAGATTTGGCCTAACCTTCAAAACAGCTTGTATTTGGCCTGCAGTAAAATTTCTTGATGCCCTTGAGTTGCCAGCATTAGCTCCATGTTGATTGTAGGTGTGGGTAGAACAAAAATTCTTTATGGACATGATCGATGAATTTCTGAGTGGGGAAGCAAACAACATCCAAGGGAAACCCAGCATGTGCCTAAATCGGCAATGGACTCTTATACGTCTTTGTTCATTGTGGTAAAAATCATACTCGAACCTTTTAGCAATTGAATAGTATTAAAGTGCTAATCTAACTTCAGCAACACTATCAAATTTCTGTCTAATTTCACGTATGGTTGTGTGCCACTCAACTGGGATCTTTGTTTGGTTGTTAATCATGTCTTCCAGCAGCATGATCGAGGCGCCAGTGGGATTATTATTAGGAATACACTCATCATTACATGTTTGGGTGAGCGTAGTAGCTGCACATCGTAAATTTTCTGTCAGGATAGTCCTGTAGAAGTAAAAAAATACATAACCTCAGTAACAAACTCCTAACCTTAAAAACAAACTCATAAACTTAACAGCCAACACATAACCTTAACAACGAACCCTTATCCTTAATGACAAACCCGTAACCTTAACAACAAACGCGTATACTTAACAACAAATACATAACCATAGCAACCAACTAGTAAAAGTAACAGCGAACTCATAACCTTAGAAAAAAAAATCTTAAAACTATTTCACAAAATAAGCCAAACAACACATAACCTTAACAACCAGTCTGTAATCTTGACAACCAACTCATAACCTCAGCAACCAATGCATAAAATTAACAACCGACTCATAACCTATCAGTGAAATCTAAAGTGTAACGCCTACATATTTTCGGCATAGTTTGCCTATTCTAAGAAGTTGAGGATTCCCTAGTGGAGGTAGCATACAAATTTACATCTAAAAATCCATTACGACGACAATACTCGAACATCAAACTCAAGTCCTCATCATTGTTAATTAAAATACCGAATTTCTTTTCCCTTTCGCATATGAACTTTAGTGGAAGAGATTGCATTGGTATTTTAAGCCTTTGTGACACTTGAAATTTCAAACTGCTGATTTCTGTAGTCTTTTTTATAATGACGAATACAACGTCACCCTCTTTATTGCTTTTTGCCTTTGTCACCACGCATAGAAGGGATTCATCCTTCAGTTTAAACAAGGGAGTAGTTGAAGAATCAAAGAGGATTTATAGCGGAGAATTAAGTGGAAGGAGAAAGAGTTGTTGGGGTAAGCAAATGGGGAGGAGATGGTTTTACAGTGGTAGGGGATTTAGATATGGTAATAATTTGGAGGGAAATGGGAATCTCCCCCCCCCCCCTCTAAAAAAACCATATTCTAATCACCATTTAATGCTACAGTATCAATCCTAGATTTCCAACTTGAGAGTGTGACAATTACAGGCTGTATAAGGGTATTTTGGGTAGTTTGTGTGAGTTTTAAACTGCGTTTCACGTGGGGGCTTGTTTTAGGGCTAGGGGAAAATCATGATGCTTTTTGGGGGCAAAGCGTCAGTTGAAAAAGTCTTGGGGTAGCACATTCTGACGCGTTTTGGGGGTTAGAGTCATTTTTCCCTTTTATCTATTATGGTAGTGATTCCTCCAAATCTCACTGCCATTCCTTCGTTCTCACTTCAGAAGCCCTCAACCAAAGCAAACGAAACCCAGCACCTCTGTTCGAAGACGATAATAGCAGCGCCTCCATAATTGTTCGCCAGTCTTTCAAGGATTGCGAGATCTCCAGCGAAAAAAAGTAAGTAGCTTTTGTGAATTTTTACTCATTTAGGGCTTTTGTGGGTTTCGAAATTCTTTTTTATTTTTGTGTGTTTTTATGAATCCTTCTTAGGGTTTTTGAGTTCTTTTTTCTGTGTGTTTTATGAATGTTTTTCCACACTTTTTATCCAGTAAGCTTTCAGATTAGGGATTTTTAGGGTTTTTCGACAAGTGTTCATCTTACAACTTTTATAGATAATTTTTTTCAAAGTTAATCTAATTTAATTGGGAGTTAGTTTATATTTAGAAGTTTGTTTTCAATTAGGATTATGGGTTATCTATAGCTAGCTCTATTATCTCTAAGACTTGTTATTAGATTATAAAACTCATGTAATTAATTAGCTTAGTTTTGCCCGTGACCTGTACTCTCTGTAATCAAATATAGAGAGCAATAAATGACTAGTTTGCTTCTCCATCTTTCTTCGTTCATATATTTTGATTATTCTATTCAAGTTTTGTATTTGCTCAAACAAAGTTTTGGTTTCTAAATTGACTGAAGTATAAATAGCTTTTTTTCTATATGTAACTATTTCTTGTTGATAATTCTAGAGAATTAAATGGAGATACCAAGTTCACAAAGTGAGCTAGATATGAGAATGCTCCTCTTTAGAGATATGTCAATGCAACCATTTTCTTCAAACATTCAAGTGTTGTACAAACGTGAAAAATGAACACATTGTTAATATCAAAGCGGTAGAACTAGTGGAGCTTAGATTGTAAGGCAACGAAGGGCAAGAGCATTCCATTACCTACATTAAGAACAAGCACACCAATCGAAGTTACTAAGAAGAGAAGAGGTGAGGGTGGGAACATTATAGAACAATTATTTAATCGTAGAGCCCGAGATCGTCTACATAATCTTATTGCCTGAATGTTTCACACTGAGGGTTATCATTTAATTTGGCAAGGAATCCATACTTCATCGAAGCGTTTATGTTTGACGCTAGCAATTCGATTGGAGGTTATGTTCCTCCGGGTTACAATCTTCTAAGGACAAGCCTCTTGCAAAAAGACAAGGCACATATTGAGAAATTATTAGAGCCTATAAAGTTAACATGGAACAAGAAGGGTGTCTCTATTGTTAGCGATGGGCGGTCCGACTCGCAAAGAAGGCCTCTCATTAATGTGATGATGGTGACGGAAGATGGACTGATGTTTTTGAATATCGTCAATGCAGAGAGGAGGGTCAAGAATATGGATTATATATCTGATATTCTCTTGAAATCCATTGAAGTGGTTGGTCCTCATTAATGTTGTCCATACACTAAACCTCGCTTTAAAAAATATTTGTGTGGCAAAGAATACGATATGAAATGAGGTTGTGTATGAGGAATGTAGTTGGATCACCGAAGTTAGCCAAGATGTTATAGTGATAAAAAACTTTATTATGAATCATTCCATGAGGTTGTCAATGTTCAATGATCACGTGAGATTGAAAATGCTCGCTATCATCGAAACTGATTTTGCTTCGGTTGTTATCATGTTGTGATGGTTCAAGAAAATCAAGCGTGATCTTTTGGACATGGTCATTGGTAAGAGTTGGAATCTCTTTCGAGATGATGACGTTGGAAAGTCCTAATTTGTTAAGCAAATAATTATAGATGATATGTTGTGGGGCAAAATTGAGTACATTATCTATTTTACTAAGCCGATTTATAACAAGGTTCGATCCGCCGACACCGACAATTCAAATCTTCATTTAGTCTATGATATGTGGGATTCTATTATTGAAAAAGTAAAGAGTTGCGTTTATAGGAAAGAAGGCAAGAGGGGTGAAGATATTCATCATTTTATAATGTGGTGCACACTATCCTAGTTAATCGATGAAACAATAGCAATACACCATTACATTGCTTAGCTCATTCACTAAATCCGAAGTGAGAACTTACTTCTCAACTAAACTTTTAATCTCTCTTGGTTAGTTTTTAATAATTGATATTAATTATGAAAATTGTTGTATTTTCTAGATATTATAGTGTGGATTGGCTCAATGAAGTCTCAAAACGAGTTGCACTACATAAGGATCCCGAGATCTCTAGTGAAAGAGCTAAATGATTGAAGAGGTATATTCCTAACTCAGTAGAGCAGAGAATGGTTAATATGGAATTTGTTCAATTTTCCACGGCATTAGATGCATATGCGTATTATGACTCTTTGGATGTAAGGGGAAAATGGATGCAAAGTCTTTGTGGGTTGTCTGTGGAATGTCTATGCTAGAATTATAAAATTTAGCAATAAAGTTGCTTGAGCATCCTTGTTTCTCTTTTTGTTGTGAGAGAAATTGGAGGACTCACAAGTTTATTCATTCTAAAATGAAAAAAGATAACACCACAACGAGTGGAGGATTTGGTATATGTTCATAGTAATCTTCGTCTTCTTTCAAGGAGATCCTCAGAATATTCTAGACGAGAGACAAGGATGTGGGATGTGAAGGGTGATGAATTTTGAATCTTTCAATGATTTCAACATTTTCAAAGTTGAAAACATTTCTCTCGACAAGCTAGAGCTTGAGGCCATTGTGTTTGAATGGTATGAAAATGGTGAATGGTGATTATCTTGGAACCATTTCTATGCAAGGGACATAGTTCTAACTTTTGGGATATGATTGTAAGTTGTAACTTTTTGGGTTATAGTTCTAAGTTTTAAGGGTATAGTTCTAACTTTGAACAATATACTTATAACATTTTGAGGGATGCTTGTAACATTTTGGGTATTGAACTAACTTTTAAATGCATACCTTTAACTTTTAACTCTTGATTTGAGAGGTAACTTTGTATGTTTGTATGCTCAAGATGAGAAGTAAATAAAAATTGGAATTTGGTATTATTTCCACATCAAGTACATTTATTATTGATTACACAAGTCAAGATTACATGATATACAACTTGATCTCTTTTTCTCTATTTTCTATTCTTTCTCTTTTCTTTTTATCATCGTTGTCATTGTCTTTAATGCTTTAAAAGATCATTGCGTTTCTCATTTACTAATTCACATCTACAACATGTACTTTCCTTTAGTATTTATAATCTTCATTTTACATAATAAAAATTATAAAAATATTATATATGTGTGTGTACCCGTGTCCTATACCTGTACTCGTACCCATACCAGTGCAACATAGGTCTTTAGTTTTGTTTCAACTAAAATAAACAAAGACCCTTATTATTTACAAGGAAACTCCCAACATCACTCTACTTATTTGGATCATTTAGACCACTGGTGCTCCAACACCCAATATAATCATCCTGGATTAGGAAGTAGAGTTTTACTCCCCCCCCCCCTAAATAGGCTTTTTGCCTAGGAGAACATCTCCTTGTAATTTGCCTAGTTGATATAGGGTCATGATCACCCATTTCACTTATGAAGAGCACCAAAAGAATTACTAGACAAAATATTAATGCTTTCAGAGAGAACTGTAGGACTACGCTCATCTTCTTTACTTAGTTTTCAATTCTTTTTCACATTTATCATCATTATGGCCAAACACAGCGCATTCCTTGCGCCTCTTAGGTACCCATTCATACACTGTTGCCTCAATGTAAGAAATTTGTTATAAGTAATACTAAGGATCCATTCTAAATTTTTCTTCATCATAGGAGCAGCCTCAAATTTGAACATGAACATACCTAGCTTGAAGCGTGGAAACTCTAATTGAATCAAAATTTGCTTCATCAAGGCTCTAACAAATCTCTTTATGACTGGAAATGGAAGCTTAAAGCCCCCAAAGCATAGCCAACAAACAAAATACTCCAAGAATCCAAGCATTCGGACCACTCATCATCGTCAAATTGAACTTCAGATGCCAATTAAAGTTGTTGAGGGATGAACTTAAGATCTAAACGTAGCTCATGCTGTCGGTTCCGAGAAGCAACTGAAGCATACAAATCTTGCTTCAATTATCTTGCCATTTCTAGCACTAATCATCCAATTCAAGCTACTAGAAGAGATTAGAAGGAAAAAAAAGGGAGAGCAAATTGGAGAAAAGAAGAACTAAGAAGAAGCACAAGAATAGCATAGATCTGAAGGTGGTGCATGGTAGCAAATCTAATAAAATCGAAGCTCATCCTTATTTCTATCTTCCCGATCTTTTTTATAATGTGCAATTCTAAAGGTAGCCCTCATCTATAGGGACCAGTTTGATCAGTACTTATGGAAGAGTTAAATCCAAAACTTCAAACTTGTTTGAATTGTGCAAGTAACCAATCTTGTAGAATCATTAGAGTTAGTGGGTTTATTGAAAAGCATGACATTGGCGCCTATCGAATCCACAAAATTCTATCTGTCTTGGGATTCAAAACTTGAGTCGAAGTTTTTTCACCCTTTTTCTCTATAGATTTTGAGGGATAAATAACGTTATATTTTTGGCTCAAAATATAAATGGAGAATTCAGTATCCAAGTCGAATGATGTTTTCTAATTTTTAATAAAAAGTAATAATTTCATTTTTTAAAAAAAATTGGAGTCCATAAAAAACTCTTAAGCTTGACGCATGATTTAGATTATTTTTTAATAAAATAAAATCCTAGTAGAAGCATAATGAGAAAATTAATAGGGAGGAGAGATCGGGGGTGATAATGGGGCGGTGATATTTCAAGGATTTAAAGTTTTTTTTTTGCATGTTACGACAATACAGTAAGGCTGTGTTTGGCAAGGGGATAAATGAAGGGTTAAGGGGGTTTAACCCTCTATTAGCCTGCCAAACAGAAAAAAATAACAAAGGTTAACAAACCCGCACGTGAGCAAACCAGCCTATTTATCCCGTCAATATACGGGTTAACTATTCTTCGTAAGAAGGCGGAACAACGCTTGTTCCGCCTTCTCACACGAGGGTAGAGGTGGAATTTAGGAATAAATTTGGCAGCAGAGTTCGGCAGGGGTGTTAGGGGAAATAGGCAACGGAATCTGGAGGGAAAGATACAGGAAATTTTGGCGGGACTAGGCAGGTGAATTCAGATAAAATTCCCCCCAAATTGTTTCCCTCTATTCCTTTCCCTGTAAAATTTCCCTCTAAAAGCTTCCCTCTCCTTTTTTCAACTAAAAGATCATTCGCAACTATAAATAGGAATATTTGAGGGGGATCAATCAAGATCGTTGCTGAAAGTTGCTGATCTCAAGTGACGGAAGGCCAGGATTTGAGGTACGAAGATTTTGCTTTAATCTCAGTTTTTGAAATTTTAGTAATCTAATTTTTATACATAGAACTATGCACAAAGAGGGATTTTGTTATTTGATGAATTTTGTAGATTGATTAATTATTAGAGTTTTTTGAATGGGATTTTAGCTTACATTTGGGTTACAGTATGTTCCTGTTGTAATTTTAGGGCCTCGTCTTTGCCTTTTGTCTTTCATTTAAGCGTACATCCCTATTCTTCCTTTTCTCTTGTTTATTTTTTTGACCATTTTAATTCTTGGGTTATGTTTGTCCCTGTACTTTAAGCTGCCATGAAAGTTTGTGTAGCCCTTGGCTATGATGGCGCTTAAGTTCCACTTGTTAATTGTGTCCTTGGAAGCAATTATAGCTATTAATTGTCCTGATAAGTATTCTAGGATTTTCACTATCAGTGAACGCAATTTGGTTTTTTGAGGATTTTTTTCCTTAGGCTCCATGTCGCATAGATGTTGTATCTCAGATTTGGGGGCGTTTGTAGAGATTATTGCTGTTGGAATGACTCATGTGTTGATTAATTAGGGTTTATGGATCAGATTTTAGGCTTGCAGTTAGTCTCTGGATTGTGGATTGTGGGTTTTATTTGTTAGTTTTAATGCACATAATTCTAGGTTTCACTAGTGAGAAAGCAATTATGACTCATGTCGTAAAGATCTTATGAAGCTTTATGCTGTGCTTCTTTATTTGGCTTGGACTTGGAAGAATGAGATATTTAAGGGATGGAAGTGTGTTACCTAATAATTTAGATTAACTCTTATAATTAAAAGGGGTTTGATTTGCATCATGTTCAATTGATCTTCGTCTTAGTTTTGCCAGTCTCATAGATAATGAGTGATGGAATTATAATTATAATTGTTTCTATGTTTAAATGAATGTTGATCATAGCTAATTATAATTATAATTTCTTCATTTTCTAATCCTTTCCTCTTCGTTTAACATGACATTTTGTTTTGATTTAAGATCTCAGGCTGTAACATGTCTGATTCCATTTTGCGTTAACTTGTACTCATTTCTTTCATCTGGTCGTGTCTACTTTATAACTTCCATGTTCAAAGTCTTTTTAGACCATAGTTAGTTCTCATGCAGCTCAATCTAAATTCTTTGCCTTATATATCGATGTTGTTTATGAATGTCAATCCAGGACCCAAAGTTAACATCCAGGACCTAAAGTTTTCAATCTGATTAAGACCTTTGATACATGAATGATATTATGATACATGACTGATGCCAAAATCATCATGTCTGATGAAGTGGCATAATTCCATGATAGTCACCCTATTAGAGAATACTGACTAGTTGTTAATTTCAACTATTTTGTGCATTCATGACAAAACTTTGGTTAGTTAGAGATGTGTATGATATGAGACTGTATTTTACCTTCTCAGTTTTGGTAAATGAAATTCATGCTTTTATAATGTCTCCTGCCATTCTTTAAATTATGTCCATAAGTCATATAATATTAGTGGTACTGAGTTTATAGTTTGAGTTTGTATTTCTTTGTATTTCCAACTCAATATTAAACCATAACAGATTGTGTAAAAAGTTCTAATAGATTATAAAATTGATTAGTTTATTGTTCAATTGATTAACTTCTTTTAAAATTCTCATTAATGGTCTAGAATGGCTAAGAAGAACTTCATATCACAATCTCAACCCGAAGGTAGGCAGTCAAGACCTCGTGCCAGGAACTAGACTATAGAGGAAGATAATTGTTTGATGGGAATATTAAAGGAAATGGTCCTTAAAGGAAAGAACAATGGAGGTCATTTCACTACCGAGCAATGGCAAAATGTAACTGATGAGTATAAAGTTAGGACTGGACAAAAAGACAGAGGCAAACTACAAATGCAAAACCGCTATAAAATTTTGAAAAAGCAATATTCTCTTAATTATAAACTCCGAAATAAATCAGGTTGGGGTTGGGATGAAGGTAAAAATATGGTGATTGCACCTACTGCAAAAGATTGGGAGGCATTGATAAAGGTATTATTTAAATTTTTAGCATTATTGAATTTGAATATTATATAATTAAAACTATAATATATTTATTATGAATTTTTTACCGCAGGAGAATGATGAGTATTTAAGAATTAAGAACAAACCTTTTCCTCAGTTCGACGACATGGATTTTCTATGTGGAGGTAACACATCTAAGGGGCGCTGGTGGTTTGGGACTACTGATGACTTTAATGAGCGTGAATGAAACACTAGTTCAGAAAATGAATTAGAGGATACTGATGAGCCACACAGTAACGAGATAGATTTGAGTGATTCAGAGGAGGTACAAGAAGTGGAAGAGACACAAGTTCCTTTTAATGGGACACAACCACCACCACAACCAATACCTAGTTCTACTCCGAGCATAAAGCATCACATGCAACCATCAGGTTTAAAGCGTAAGTTTAAAAACATTTCTCGTCGTCGAGTATCAGGTATTGAAGTTGAAAATAATTTTTCGAAAATGATTGAGCTACAAAAACAACGAGTTGAAATTACAAAAGAGCTTGTAGATTCCAGAAAAGGGGTGCCTACTAAAATGAATGAGTGCATGGATAAGATAATGAAATTATCAGGTGTAACTAGTGATCTATGTATGGCAAGAGCAGAAGCTATTAAAAAGAAGGAGAATAGACATGTCGTTAATATGCTTAACGGTCAAATGCTATTATCATGGCTCAAGAAACAAATGGATTTACAAAATGCAATGACCGGTTATCCATCGCCTATTTACAATTTCCAACATCAACCACCTCTAATGCATCAGTTCCAGGGTCAATCATGAATGTCACAAGCTCATGACATCAACATGCAGGAGATGGGGTCATTTGTCAACTTACTTAATGAGAAACAAAACTTTCGTACCAATTGATGCTTTATGTTCAAGGCTCAAGAGTCAAGACTAATCAAATTTAGTTTATTATTATGTTTTTTTTGCTTTTAGTTGAAGTTGATGTTTCAAAGAGTGACTTTTTTATTGTCAGACAATCAAATTATGTTTTTTAATGTTTAGATTATATCATATGGTGGATGGTTTTTATGTTAGATAATCTTTTTTCAAAGATGCTAGGATTTGCAAAGATATCTTATGTTTAAATTATGGTTTTATTGTTTCAAAGATAGTATTAGCCGCTGGATGTTTGCGTGCGTGCATGTGTGTCTTCATATGTGTTTAGTAGTATGTCTGTTTGGGATATGCAGGTTTTTCTTCTTTTTTTTTGTTTGCATTAAGGAATGAAAAGTGAGGATGCTATGATTTGTATATTGGAGCAAAATGTTGTTTATATGCTGCAAATTACATACTAAAATTGCCACACTGTTTCTATGCTGCAAATTGAATATTCTAATTTGCCAGACTGTTTCTATACAGGTTCTTTTTGAACTTTAAAACTCAGTCTGAATATTGTATTAATGTTAGTTCTTTAAGTTATGTGACAACAGTTTTACATGGTGACACTGAGACATTAGCAATCGTGTTTATTGTATTGCATTAGCAAACACCATAATTGATGTAGGGTGACCTATGAAATGGTTGTCTTTCATTGTGATCATTCAAGTTTTGTGTGGAGCATGTGTCAATTATAATTTGAGGATTTCTTTTCTTTCTTCTGATTTCAGTAAGTACTATAATGTGAGGCAAGTTTTCTTTCTTGAGTTTGCCCAAGGTACCAGTTTAATGAGTTTCATAAAACTCCGTTACAAATTTTGGAGTGGGTTTATGGATAATGAATATTGATACCCATTGTAATGTCATCTTGCTGATCAAAATGATGATTATCCTAGAACTCCTATATATCATTCTAATTTGCTAGTTATTGGTTGTATTTTCTTGTCTCTTTTGCATAATAGGGCATGAATGGTGTAGAATAATGTAGTCAATGATATCATTTCAAATGTTCAAGAAAGGAGAAAGAAACAAAGGGGGAAAAGGGGAAAAATAATCAAAGAACATTATTGGATCCACATCCTAAAAATCATATCAACAAATCTTACATGCTTGGCTTTCTCGCTTACTCTACAGTCATTTCGTGCATGATGAATTAATAGCATCCTGATGTGGTCTTCTTTTGTAATAGGTAATGGGTTTCTCTTCTCTTTACATAGTTGTTTCGCTGGAGATGTGTTAAAGACTTCTACTAAAATACAAGCTGTGCAAATGTGAAATATTGATGTCACTTATGCCTAATGTTCATTCCAGTACAATAATTGTTGCACTTTGTTTACTGGTTTTATATGCTTCCAATGCATTTGACATTTTCGTATTAACTATTGATAAGCAGTTCTACAACTAACAATTGAAGATTTGGATGCATCACATTACTTTAAACAACATACTGTTTGGTGGAAAATTTTGCAGTAAAAGAAACGAAGGAAAAATTGATTTGTATTCCTTTGATCTCAATTACAATTGGATTTCCTTAATACAAAAGAGAGAAGAATGAATTCGATTCTCCCCTTTGTTTAATTCTGGGTTCTTCACGATGACGATGGAGTGCCTCCTTCGAATGCTTGCGTTAAATTTACTCTCCGTTAACGATCCGATGTTTGATTCACTGGAACGATGTCTTCTCCTCACGATTTGACGTTGTGGAGAACTTGCGTGACAAGTTTGAAACTCTAGAGGAGTTGATAACTCTTAATGAGTTGGAAACTCTTGAAAAAGAGTTGATTTGAACCGAGAATCGGTCCTCAAGCCAAGGCCGAAGGCTTCAAGGAATGCTCCAAAGGATGAATGCCGATCTCTCAATCTATGATGCTCCAAGATCTCCCCCTTTGCTGCCAAGTCCCAGATCCGAAAATGCCAGCCTCAGGATCAAAAAGCCAGCCCCGAACTAAGCTGATTTCTTAGTTATTTATAGGGGATTAAGGGGTGTAACCGCCCCCTTAAATCACTCATGAGTGGAGTTATGATCCCCTCATATCGTGGAAAGCGGTTTTGAAACCGTTCAGCTCGTGTTTGAACGAGTCAAACGCAAAACCCGCGTTCTGGCATGAATTCTGCGTTCAAACGCAGTATCTGAAAACTTAGATGCAGTGTTTGAAAGCTTGGACGTATCGGCTGGAAGCTGCGTTTAACAACGGATGAAAGCTGCGTTGGCAACTTTTGGAGCTGCGTTTGCGGCCGAACGTGAGTTGCGTTGGCAGCCGGATCTGAGCTGCGTTTACAGCTTTTGGAGCTGCATTTGCGACTGAATATGAGTGAGTTGGCAGCCAGATCTGAGCTGCGTTTGCAGCTTTTGGAGCCGAACTTGAGCTGCGTTTGCACTGCGTTTGTTCTGCGTTAGTGGCGGAGCTTGAGTTGTGTCAACGGTTGCAAAGCTGGGTCTTGATGCTGGTACGCGGGGAGGATTTCCACGTCTTGGTTTCAAGAGACCGTCGATTTATAGTCTCTTTCTATCAGAGCGTTGCAAAGATCGTCGTTTTGTAATCTTTGCTTTAGCTCTTTGATATGTAAGAGTCGTCAGATTGTAACTCCCGATGTTAATTGTAAAGGCTGTTGATTAGAGTTTTCATCAGTTGTCGTGAAGGTCGTCAGATTGTAACCTTCAGCGATCTACGTGAAAGCCTTCAAATTGTAGCCTTTTGGAAGTCGTCAGATTGTAACTTCCATCACCGGTGTTTGATGGGGATCATCTATCTATTGTGATTTTTAGACACCCTACACATACCGATGTCCAATCTCTAAACTAAGTTGTCATGGAGGATTTGAAGATTTGGTTTTATATCCTTCTTTATGCTCAAAAGAAGGATTTGAAATGTGAAATGAAAGAAACTTAGGTAATAGTATCCATGATGCTGTTTAATTTAGTAACAATTACCTGTTTATTGCCAGTTACGATTGTTTGGTCCGGTGATATCCATACTAAGTGCGGTTTCTTTCATGATCATTGTATTGGATGTATTAATCACCCTATTTATGTCTTGAACCTATCAATGACCATATTCCTCCCAATAAAAGGGAGGGAAAAAATTATAACCTATTGGTAGATTGATTGTGTAGCAGTTATAGCCCTTTATGTTTTCGTGATTCTGTATGGTCATATAGCATTGTGGAATGATTTGGAGCATATTTATTTAACATGGAGGAATTTATCTGGCATGTCAAGTGATTCCATAGTTTATCCCTCTACTACTTAGCAATTATATATTTATTACTTTTCTTTCTTTGTCATCCTGAATTCCTCTATAGTTCCTTGACACTGTCACTAATGTGTTGATGCTTGTATTAGTCTAGCAAAATTTGTTCATTGTTGTGGTCATGATCTGTCTTTAACATTGATTTCATTTTTCCTA
>BQKN01000999.1:268107-307391 GCA_022839385.1 Asparagus kiusianus
GGGGATGGAGAAGAAAAAAAGAGGGTCTTTCCCCAAATCTGCAGCATTCTACAAAAATTCTTCCTTCTCCAAATTCTTGAAAGTAACATAAGATAATTCCTCCTCCTTTAACTTAGAGAATTTTTTAGAGAATTTGGCATTTTGCTTCCCCATTTTAGAGAAATTATGGTGAAGCTTTTTGAGATGCTCTAATTGGAGGGGAACAAAAACTTGAAAATTTCCTCCTCCTTTACCTCACCTTCTCCCCCATTACCTATAGCATAAGATAATTCCCAATCAAGGATAAAGAGTGTTCTAACCTTCCCTACCCCTCACTGCCAATCCAAATAAGCCCTAAAAGAAAGTGTGTAATTGGAATCTCAATTCGAAAAGATGAGTTCAAAGGGATATTCCGTCTAATATGTACGACGGATTAGCATGAGGATTAAAAACTGGGAGAAACTTGTACGAATTAGGGGACTAAATAACGAATTAGGGGACTAAATAACAGTTTTAAGGGATTCGATAGATTAATTTAAAAATATGAAAGTTTTAAAGGACCATATGTAAAAACCCCTTCACAAAATGATTTACTGATATATGACTAATGGGTTAATTAATTGTATTGGGATTGCAGGAGGAGCCAAAGGAAGAGAGCGATGACGATATGGGATTCAGCCTTTTCGATTAGGGAATGCATCTACTACGAATTACCAGTCAATTTGGTTTGTGTTTTGTTAGGTGTTACTTGTTGATTTTTTTTTCCGGTTTGAAATTTTTGTATTTGATAGGATTTTGAGTTATTTTGAAGTTTGGAGCTATATAAACTAGCAATGGCGATTTAGATGGAATGTCTAGTTCTTGCTTGTTATTCCTCTTATTCAATTGAACCAACTTAAAAAAAAAAGTTAATTGCTCCATTTGGGATTTGCACATTGTTGAAAATGATTGTTGATTTGCACAGAGATGTCGAAGCTAAACTACTGCTTTAATTAAGAGTAATTTGCTGTCAGCCTCGGTCAGCTATTAGTAGTAGCATGTACCGACTATTGAACTCTTTTGTTATGATTCAGATTCTCTCCATCCTCTAATTCCAGACTCTTTATCTCTAATTCAAAGAACAATATAATGTCACATTGGATAATCTTAATTAAATTAGTGGTTTTAAAAACAACCATGGTAGGTTCGGTATATATTATTTAATTTTTGACAAAATTAAATATTTCTACAAGCAACTCTCCGATTAAACTTACCAATTAGATGTTAACTAAACAACTCTCTTAAATTTAGTTTATTTATGATTTATAATTAGTGTGTATTAATTTATAATTCCTATATTTTGTAAATGTGCCTAGGGCAAGATATTTTGTGTTTGTTCAAGGATTCGAATTACTTCTGTAAGTGTGCGTACACAGCGAAAGCTTCTAAGCATAGTACTCATATAACATTAGAGGTAACCAAAACTAAATCTATATCATCCTTGCAACACCACTTATATTGGTATCTTTTGACTGCTGGGCATCGCAATTAAGGTTAAACGTGACAAGAATAATCATTAAGATCTCAACTGGGGGAATTTCTTAATAGGAGACAATTGAGAGAGATGAAATATGTCATTATCAAAGCGACCTTGCAAAAACATATTAGAATATAAATGTTATTCCATACAAAGTGGGTTTATCATACAATCTGTTCGTGTTTGAGGCTAATTAATATAGACAAAGGATCATGAAATATAAAATATATATTATTAGAGAATAATAAACCTGTGATTTCATGGCGATACTTCAAAAATTCTGCGAGCGACAAATGAATCATTTTTCCTTTTGAAAATTTTCAAATACGGATGGTATAGTATAGGCTCGAGATGCCTGATCTAAAATAGGTGAGTGAGTTTTAGTTACTAAATTTGGGAAGCTTTTGTCTTGACTCATACTCTGCCTTAATCTCATGCACGTACTAAACATATTCCTTAGCACCCTCTTCAAATCCAGTGTTTCATGCACATACCGAACATATCGATATATATGTTCACCAGTTTTCTTTCGAACTCCTCCCCAGCATCGCATTCGTCAAGCATGGTCCTCCAAGCATCTTCAAATAAAATTGCTCTTTTTCCCTCATACTCGTACATGCTTGCGTTGAAATCTTCAAGAAAGCTAGCTAGAGCCAGTTTGCATTAAATTTCTCAAACGCTTCAAAGTGTTTTTCATTGTACGCCAACTACACAAAGCATGATATGAGTTTCCGGCATTAATTACCTTAGACAATGCTTTTGCCATGGCATGATCTTGGTCAGTGAAGATTGTTTTAAGGCATCTTTTTCTTGTGAGCCTCTAGAAACGTCTCAAAAAGTCACTTGAAAGACTCAGCAGTCTCATCATATGACAATGTTGTGCCAAAAATAATTGCGCCTCTGTAGTGGTTGAATCCCAAAAATACACCGAAAATTATGAATCACAATTTTTTTTTTTTTTAGATTTTCGGTCTAGCTAAGTCTTACTCCCATTCGCGCCTCATCACAATTGCACCTTCTATGGGCTCAAGGATTTCGAGCTTCTTCGTCTCTTTTATCCTTTTTTCGGAAGCCCCTCCTTTTTAGAGCAAACAAATCCTGCTGAGGTGAGTTTGTCATCTATATATGTTGCTGTTAATATTCGCATACTGCTTTCGTATACGAAAACCGATGTCTTCTCCATAATTATTGCAGAATTTTGGTGCATCGTCCTGAGTATATATATTATGTCATACCCATTTTGGGTACCAAACCAAATAACACGACATTGGAAGTGTCTGTCTCTACATCCTAGCTACAATTTTTTTTTTTAATCCGGAGTATATATTAAAGTTTTAAATTGACCGGGGGACGTTATTTATAACTTTTTAATCTTTAGCTTCTAAAGATATATAGTCAAAATCGATCGTAATCTGTATGAAGTGTTGCTTATCTAATACTGGATGGGTTTTGTGCGCAATTGTTCTAATTCCTTCTTTGTCGGATATTCATATTGCTCAAAATGGAGAGGACTTCGTCGTTCGGAATTCGGTCAAAATGGGAAGGACTTTTGGTTCGGACGAAGTCGGATGGAATAGCTAGCTTTCTTGTTAGCGAGCCACTTAAACATTAATTAAGCTATATAATTGCTCGGTAATTTGATTGTTATGTTTGCATACATGTTTATATTGTATAGTTTCAATGATCCCAAAGCCCCCGCAACAGTATCTTACATTCCTTTAACTCCCATGTAAAACTCCGAAAATTTTGAAATATTATCAAAGGAGTTTAACTATGACTAATACTAATTTGGAATGAATGAGTAGGCTTAAGAATCGATTTGGTATATATATGAGTATATATAGTGTAAGTATGCAAGTGTGCACAAAAACCTGTAGGCTGAAAGATACCTCTGATCGGTCGACCGATCATGAGGAACCAGTCGACCGATAGTTGCTCATCGGTCGACAGATTGAAGAGGACCAGTCGACCGACGGAAGACAGATTCCAAGCAGTATTTGGTTTCAGATCTTATTGTTTTGATTCGGGTTGCTTGTATATATATATGAGTATATATACCCGAAAAATCTCTTTTTCTTCATATTTTCACGTGAAAAAAGCCACCCTCTTCCCTCTAGAGCTTATTTTGGTGAATTTTGAGAGCTTTGAGAAGCAAAATCAAGAGGAGGACGAGATCATGGGCTTTTCGACGAAGGAGAATCTGTTTTCTTGCATATTTGGGGATTCCAGCACATTTTGAGGCGAGTATCATTTCCTCCAAACCCATCCCCTGTTTTCATTTGGTTTAATTTGGTTTTGTCGGATTTTTAAACCTAATTATGTATAAAAATCACATCTTTTTGAATCATATGATATACAGATCTAATCTTTTTTATTTAAAAAGATATATAAAGGATTTCCAGATGTCCGTTTAAGTTTTGAACGTGGTTTTAACATGAGTTTTGATTAAAGATAGTTGTTTTCATGATGATCTTACGTATATAAACATGTTAGGGTTTTAGCTTTATCCCTAAATTCGTATTTTGTGATTTAATGTAATAGAATAAACCCTAATATACCTTAAACAATTTTTATATATGAGATTTACTGAGAAAATCTATTTTATGTTGAATGTATGAGATTATGTAATAGTCTACAAAAATCTAGAAATTTTGCTCTAATCGGTCGACTGATCAAGCATGATCAGTCGACCGAGGGTTGTTCAGCAGGAAGGTCTTTATCCTCTGATCGGTCGACCGGACATAGGTCATCGGTCAACCGATAAGAGCTTTTGTGCACGTTTCGTGCAAGCCATCAGTCGACCGATGGCATATGATCGGTCGACTGGTCTGGGCTATTTGGTGCATCTAGTTTTATTTCACGTGTTTTGTTCGCACACACGAAGCACGAGTCATACATGGATGTACGTGCGGCGTATACGAGAGTACGTGTATTAGAGTTTGAGCATGCACGAGCGTTTGGAGGTACGTAATTCTATATTTTGATTTGTCATGTTAGAGAATGACGCATTTTGCATTTCATCATATTGTGGATGCTTGAGTGGGTTAGTTGGTATCCCGCAACGAGACCGTAGTGAGACTACACTCAGAGTGGGTTAGTTGGTATGCCACAATGAGATCGTGACAGACTACACTCTATGATACATCATTCCGGATTGGCGTGATATGCCTACATTTCGCAGGGCGATAAAGTAAGGTGACGACGCCACATGATACTGTGAGCGCCTTGCAAAAGCATCGTTGTTTCTAATAGAAGATTACACAAACTGCATTCATGCTCCCATGATATTTACCCCGAGAGTAGGGTATAAGACTGAGGTTGTCATACACGGCATATTCTATGTGAGTTCTCCTTGATCGGGATGTTATTCTTATGACTGTGTCACCTACCCGAAGGTAGGGTGAGATATTTGACATGACTTGTATTGGTTGAGGTTTGGAGTTGTATTTCCTTTTTTATCGTTTCATTCATAGGATCTTGGAGTTGGGGTTTAGCGATTCACAATTTGAGATACACGAGTATATACATGAGGGTTTCCTTGTTTGGATTATTTTGCTCGACGTACTCATTCTCGTGTTGTGAATTTCTAAATCTCAATTTTCTCTTAGTTCAGGATAGATGATATATATATATATATATATATATATATATATATATATGTACTAACTGTATTTTTATACGCCTAACCTCCTTCCCCGGGGGGTGGTGGAGATGATATCGCTAGCGCTTTGACGTTCGTTGATTCTATCTTTTTCAGGCAGTGAGCCAGGCATCCGGAGAGTCGCAGGTTGATGGAGATGCAGATTAGCTCACCGTCATATTTTATTAATAGTATATTAGTGATCCACATTAGATATTGTTTATTTCAGACATTTAGAGTTGTATTTCATTTTGTAAAAGTTGAGTGCCTTAGAACTATTTCGTTTGACTCTATGTATTGAGATATTTCACATTTATTTTAGCTTATCAGTTGTATTTTATTTCATTCAGTTGGAACATGATTATGATTATTTGGATCTCTCATTTCCTTTATCATGTTCATTGCATTATTATCTTATTCTATCTGCTTTGTACCTGCGCTTCTCGTATTTGATTCCGCTAGAGATATATTAGTGTGATGGTGAAACGTGTTGTTGTACAGTGCGTGTGCATGATAGGTTTGACATTTTTTGGGTTCACCTTGGACTGCAGCATTATTGTGTGAAACTAGGGGCGTCACACCCCAAAACCCTTCCCCACGTGACCCAATGTTTAAAAATAAAAAACTTTCCCCAAAATGCCCTAAAGCAACCGGTCACTCTATCAAGCCGGTTATCGGAGAGTGAACAGTTGTACTGTATGCATTAAATGTTGATTAGAAAGTGAATTTGGAGGGGGAAAACCCTATTTTCTACCAAATTCTAACCATTTCCTTTGCTCCCCCGTAGTAAATCCGTCTCCTCCCTCTTTGCTTACCCCAAATACTCTCTATCGGCCACTTAATTCTCCTTAATAAATCCTCTTTGATTCTTCAACTATTTTTCTTTAAAATGACGGATGGATCCCTTCTTTGCATGGTTACAAACACAAAAAGCAACGAAGAGGGTGAGGGTGTCTTAGTAGTTATTAACGAGTCTACATAAATCATTAGATTGAAATATCAAGTTTCTCAAAGACTTAAACTACCATTGCAATCTCTTTAACTGAAATTTATATCCGAAAGGGAAAAGAAATTTAATTTTTCAATTGATAATGATGATGACTTGATGTTAATGTTGAAAATACCTTAGGGGGTGAATAGGGTAATTGCTAATCTAATCCGATTTCAATGCCAAATTAAAACTTATAAAGCGATATCCTAGTAATATGATAATAAGGAGATAAGCAAGGATAAACAATGATATAATAGGCGATATAAACACAAGCACAAAATGTAAAGAATAATAATGCGTCAAAAATAATCGCAAACACAAGATATGATCACGGAGTTCAGTCAGCCCTCGACCTACGTCTCCGCTCCTCACCTCGAGGAGATCTCCACTAAGTCTCAAATACTACACAATAATGGTTTCCAAGTTCATTGATAACTTTTACAACTCACACGATGTCAATCACTCAAGCTACACTTCTCTAAGTGTTGGACCACCGTGTTACCTTCCTCAAGTGTTTGGAATTACAACATCTCCCTAAGATTTACAATCAACCCACTCCTTTTAGAATTGACCCGGGTCTTTTCCAACCACTTCTTTAAGTATCCTTGTGTATTACAACGTGTTTAATAATAAGTTTGAATAAAGGATTTGTTCTCCAAGACAAATGAGAATGAAATGTAAAGCTCCCTCAATGAAAACACTCTCACAACCCGATTATACTAAATGTGAAATACTTAAGCTCAGGTGGTTGTGTGTGTAAATAATAAGTAAAACAAAATCAAACTCAAATCAATCTAGCCTAAATATATGAGAATTAAAATATTAATTAGCTAGATGATGAGTTTAGAAAAACTTCTCCAAAACAAAGAGAGTTAGAAAAAATTTGAGGATGAACGCCTCAAAAACGAAATTGAGATCCTTCTCATTGTGAAACTCTTTTCACATAAACAAACACACTTAAACTTTCTTAAAACTGAAAAAAAGTGGTAAAACTCTCTTATTAGTTTATATCTTAGAAATAAGTCTTGAGGGCTATTTATAGCCTCTCAACCAAAACAAAACAAATCAGCCAAAAACTAGCCGTTACCAGAAAAAGAGCAGATCAGTCGGTTGGTTGATTTTTGGTCGACTGATCAACTAGTCATTATAGTAATGGAAACATGTTTCAGTTGACTAGTCAACGTATCGGTCGACTGAAGACATTGTTCCGTCGACTGGCTCTATTGGTCGATCGACTGATCGACTGACAAAACTAATGCTGTAAAAACTACTTCTAGCAAGTCGACTAAAAAGTTTCATTGATTGACTAAAAAGATTGTTCGGTCGACCGATCCAAGCATTCGGTCATGTATATAGTACGAATTAGACAATTTATGAACATGACTACACATTTTAGCGTGATTGTTGTACAGTTATAACATGACTAGGCATTTAATAAGCCATTACGTTATTAAAAAAATATTAAGTACATAAGTAAAAAAATACAGAATACAAATAATCTATAAAAATTAGTACAAGTAATTGATGATATATATACCCGAGGCTTTCAATTCGTTGTTTAGTTGTTACCAGAATAATTATATATTATAGTTTAGAGTGTAATATGAATTTAAATAACAAATTAATAAATAAATAATTGCCACGTCATCTTTATTTTCCTAGTTCCAAGATTAATTCATTTTTACAAACAAACATTGCATTTCACTTTCATGTTGACATGAATCCACTTTCACGCGCTTGCAAAAATAAGTGGCTTTCACACATTTGAGTCACCTTCATTTAACCAAACACCCCCTAAGTAGACTATGGACATTAAAGTGGATCATTTAGGGTTCGTTACGCAAGAAACATTTTGTTTTTGCAATAGTCGAGCTTATGAAATCTGATGACATGTTGGCCATATATATTTTTAGCTCCTGGAAGCTGTAGTAAACAAGTTAAATGTGATAAATGGGAACGATTTTTGTTTGTTTTTTTGGGGAATCAAGTAACTTCATATGGCTTTTATTTTTAAGGATGACTTATGAATGCCCATCATCAGTTTGGTCATCTAACTGAGGTATATGCGTGAAATAGGTTGTGATAGGTACGTTGGTCTAAAGAGGTGTATTTTGGTTTGTTGAGCTTCAGTTTTATCAGGTGTAGTCAGTTATGCGAGTAGGCTACTTGCATCTCGCCACTGAGTATGTTATTGACACCGAGCACGATGCCGCTGGCGCAACATCGCCGCCTTCCGCTTCCACGGTCACAATGCCGTCACCAACTTGGTCTCCCACTCCCAAGTCGGAGATGGTGAACATACTACAATGAGCTCAAGCAGAGCTGCCAGCGCTTGTACGCTAGAAATGTAGATTAATCTTTGTATTTATTTGGAATATAGATTGATCTCTGTCTTTTTTTTTTTGGATAAGTCATTTTAAATATCGATTACTAACATTTGTCATGCAAATCTATATTTCATATATTTGATTGAATTGTAGGAAAAGTTCTTCAATTTTAGCAGAAACGTTTAAGTTTATGAAGAAAAGCTCTATTTATTTTTACAGTACTTGCAACCACTACTTTCTAGTGTGATTCGACTCATGAAAGAACTCATTAATTGCAAGCTTTGCCAAAAAGAAAAAGAAAAAAAAAAATCAATGAATAACTAAATCCAGAACCCGATAAAAAAGGTGGTTATGAAATCTGAACATACATCTATTTGCTTCTCTTGATCCATTGTTTCTACTTTAAGTTCGCAATGTAAAATTGTGGTCTTATAGTGGAGTTGCAACATACAAGAAAGGATAAAAGAAAAATCCAACACAAATTTTAATTATAGCACCAAAAAAACTCGAGCGTCAACTTCACTAGCAATATTTTTTTTCACATGATGAAATAAGAAATAACTATTGGATTATTAGCCTATGAAGTCAAGAGCCATTGATAAGACAAAATCCATAATTAAGTTTGAAGAAAATGTATAAAAAAAAGTCAAAAGAACATAGAATTTCATTCAATAAACCTTGCACTTTCTTAAATTCTATGTGTTTCTCCAAGAGATCGTCATATATAGAGTACAATTCCTATTTATCAAATGTATACACATCAAATTTTCCTAGTGACAAAAACCTCGTATGAAATCATATTATTTCTCAATAATATATTATGTTAACAAGGAATATCCGCTCAATAACAACTTTATCCAGTATTATTGCTAATATATATTTAATTTCTTACTTATTATATTGAAATGGATGATAAATATTTTTGACCTTTTTGTTTTGATGATGTTTTTACAAACAATTTACGACTAATGTTGTTTGTCTAGTGCTTGTGTTTTTGTATTTATTGTAGACAAACAATATATTGGAGGATGGATGGAATCGAGCATTCACAATCATATCCAATGGAGATTGGTGGAATAGTGGAGTGAAGCAATACAATTCAAGTCAAATTAAGATCCAAGTTCAAGCTTCATCCGCAAGTGTACCAAGTCGATCTTATTGAAGACCTATAGCTTGGCTAATCTAGTTTAGGAGTTTATATTATGTGTGTTGGTACTTTAAGCTCAATCATATACACACATACACGTTTTGCTTTTGTATATATATAGTTATATATATACATATATGTTATTGGTTTAGTTATGTAGATATGAAACAAATATATATTCATATACACTTTCATATGTTTCATATTCTATTATATTTGGAAATATATTATGTTTTTGGGTTATAGGCTTTAGAACAATAGGTTATACCTTTTATCAAGTCTATAAAGCCATACAAGAGTTTTCAAAACATGGTTTAGTCAAAATGACAAAACGTGTTGTTGTATTTTCATATTTTGGACTAGTTTTGTAAAAAGATGAGTTTTTACAAATGTGAAGTGCAAATCAAAAAATTCTTTTTGTAACATGTTCATTAACATGTTTATAAACATTTTCCAAAGTTTTATATTTTTTAAAATTCATTTGTTATTTTTAAAGGCACTTCAAAAATCAGTTTTACTATTCAAATCAGGCTGATAATATGTTATCAATCGACTGATGAAAGTGTTCAGTCGACTGAAGAAAACGCCTGGAATAATCAAAAGTTTCTGTTTTTATGTTAGTCGACTGACCAGTCGACTGATGAGGTCATCAGTCGACTTATAAGGTCATCAGTCAACTAAATGAGCTGAAAAATACCTAGAACGGTCAGCTCATCAGTCGACTGATGAAACCCATCAGTCGACTGATGCTGTAACGACTAATTTTTTTTAGCTTTGTCCTGTTTTGGTTTTTTGATCTTTTTGCTTTGTTTTTCTTGTGTTTTGGGGTCTCTATAAATACCCCTCATACCTCAGACCTAAAACTAACTAAGAAAGAGTTTTACAAGAGTTTTACAAGTGTTTAAAGTGTGTTTAAGTTTGTTTACAGGTTTGTTTTGTGAAGAAAGTTTCACAAGAGCAAGAGGAGATCATCAATTACTTGTTTGGGCTTCAACTTCATCTCTCATACTCTTGTTATATAGAGAAGTTTTTCTAAACTCTATTTCTAGCTATTTATTGTTTTGTTCATAATTTCCATAAACTAGATTTTAATTGAATTTAGACTTGTTTTGATTATTTACTCTTTGTTTACACACAACCATTGAGCTTATTGTATTTGCATACATAGTATAATTTGGGTTGTGGGGTTTGTGACATAGAGAGTAAGCCTACATTGTGTTCTCATCTATTGTAGAGAACAAAATTGTATTTGTGAGCCTTAATTGTGGAGATCACTTTGTAATACACTTGTACACTGAGAGGAGTGTGTGGTGAGAGACGGGGTCGTCCCAAGAGGAGTAGGGTAGGTGGTAATGTCTGGAGATAGGTTGTAATTCCTAACACTTGAGGGAGACACGGGCTAGAGATCAACACTTAGAGAGTGTAGAACGTGATTGCAAGTGTGTAAGTTGTAAAGTTTTTGGTGAACTAGAAAACCGAGTTGTGAGGTGTAAACGTTATTCGGGTGAGCGTAGAAAACCCGATTGTGATAGTGGATATCTCCTCGAGGTGTGGAGCGGAGACGTAGGTCGTGGGGACTGAACTCCGTGATCATATCGCTTGTTTGAGTTTGCATTGGCATACTTACTTTTGTGCTCATCTTATATCGCTTTTGTCAATTGCTCATTATTTATATTCCCACTATCTTGTTTCTTTATATCACCCTTAGTTTCATATCCTTGCATATATATCTTGTACTATATCTAATTTGCTAGGATATATTTGTTAATTAGTTTTAATTGGTATTAAATCAGATTAGATTAGCATAAACCCTATTCACCCCCCTCTAGGGTTCTTTCATTGTGACATAGGGTGTTTTCAATTGATATCAGAGCTTGGTTCTCTTTGATTTAAGGTCTAATCGCCTTGAGTTAAAGATCCAAGTTATCCTTTGTGCTAATCTAGTTTTTGATTGTATTTGTCTTGCTTGCATATATTCATATATATATCATGAATATGGATGGTGCATTTTATTTAGGCTATGATCCAAATATTGCTCCAAATATAGAAATTTCCCTTATACTCAATGGTGCTCTAGATTTAAAATATTTGTTGAATCTAGAAATATCGATTTATAAGAAGTTATTGATTGTGCTTATATTGTGGCTACGTTGGAGAAATCCAAGTGGAGCAAACATGATAAAAAGATGTTTATAATGAATAAGATTTTGTTAGAATATTTGCTAAATGCTTTTGATTTATCTATGTCTAATAAGTTTGTTCATTTTGATATTACTTACATCTTATGAAAATTTATTGAAGCACATCTAGGGGACTTGGAGACGATCTGACAAGCTTTGGAGGCTTCCTCTTAAAGTTCCATTGGATCATCATGCACACGGGCACTAGCCCTAGTGTGGTAAGCGAGTCCGATTCCGATAATGATTTATCTATCAATGAACTCGCATGTGCATATGATAAAATTAATGCATGCCTACACTAAATTGCAAAATAATTTTGTTAATTTAAAAAACAAGCTTGTAGAATTAAAATCCGATCATGAGTTGTTAGTTTCTAAGTTTGATACTATTTCTAATGAAAATGTGATCCTCAAAGAAAAGAATGATAAATTAAAATTGGATCATGATTCTTTAATTTCAAACTTTGTTATTTTAACTCATGAAAAAGAAAATGCCATGATAGAAGTAGAAACAATTAGAAATGAGTTTAATTCATTTAAAAATGATCATGTTTCATCTACTTCTATTTTCAATGCATATGTGCCTAATAATAATGAGTTGGATCATGTTAAGAACCGCATATCTTATTTAGATTCAACCTTAAAAATATACATTGTTAATAACAATAAACTTATGGACTTATGTGCAAAGTCTCGTGCTAACTCTTCAAAACCAAATACTCGCTATGCACATATGTATAGCAAAATTTATAAGTATTCAATTTGTGGTCGTAAAGACCATTTATCTAAATTTTGTCATGATGCACAAAAATCTAAAAAAATAATATCAATGCTTCTTGTGCATCTCATAAGTCTTCTTCATCACACACACATGTACATGCATACACTCATAAAGTTAATCATAAGCATGTTCATGTGTTTAAATGTGATCTATGTGGTCGATTTGGCCAGTTGGCAAAGTTTTGCTTTAATTTGAAAAATATTTTACTTTTGCCAAATAATTTTAAAAGACCACAAAAGTTTAAGTGTGATCATTGTGTTAGATTTGGTCATTTGGCCAAGTTTTGTTTTGATTTGAAGAGAGTTTCTCATTTGCAAAATAATTTTAAAGAACAATCTATTTTTGCAAATGTTCCACGTGCACATCCATATGGTCCACAAAAACAAATGGGCATCTTTGCACATATTGCAATCGGAAGGGTCATTTGAGTGATTATTGTTATGACTGGATTAGTGCACAAAATACGCCCAAATGGGTTCATAACCTTAGGCCTTTGAGCTTTAATGATAGGGGTCATGTCCCTAAATCTTTGGGCACCACAAGTGTTTGGGTGCCAAAACCATTTTGATTTTTTAAACCAATATTTTTAATGTTTTTATTTTTCATTTCTTGGTTTTCAAAAATTTGTCTTTAGGACTTAAATTTTGATTTATGATTTCATTTGAGTGATTTGTTTTCATTTGAAATTTTTTTTCATGATTCTCATGTTTTTCTTTCTTTACTTTCATAAATCTATTCATATATGGTTTTTATGTTTATGTCTTGAGACACTATTTTATAATGACATATCATTATGTGTCCTCATTGTATTTTTGTATATGAGTGGTGTTTAGCATATTTTTCACCTATGCTTGCTCACATATGTTTGCATTATGTTTGCATTATGTTTGCATTGGTCCTCATTGCATACATTCTATAAGGTATTTTGATAGGGGGAGCTTTTTCCTATATTTGTTTTTATACTCACCATGCTTATAGGTAGGAGGAACCTTCGCTCTCTTATCATTTTCCCTTTTTGATGTTGTCAAATGGGGAGAAATATTGTGAGTATGTATTTCTTGTTTATATGCATGATAATTACAATTTATATATTCATTTCCTATCATGCATATCTCTTTGTGTAAATTGTTTGTTATCATCAAAAAGAGGGAGATTGTTAGCCTTTTTATTTTGATGATGTTTTTACGAACAATTTACGACTAATGTTGTTTGTCTAGTGTTTGTGTTTTTATATTTATTATAGACAAACAATATGTTGGAGGATGGATGAAATCGAGCATTCACGATCATATCCAATGGAGGTTGGCGGAATAGTGGAGTGAAGCAATACAATTCAAGTCAAAGATCCAAGTTCAAGCTTCATCTGCAAGTGTACCAAGTAGAGCTTATTGAAGACCTATGGAGGTTTGTCTAGTGTTTGTGTTTTTGTATTTATTATAGACAAACAATATGTTGGAGGATGGAGCTTGGGTAATCTAGTTTAGGAGTTTATATTATGTGTGTTGGTACTTTAAGCTCAATCATATACCCACATACACGTTTTGGTTTTGTATATATATAGTTATATATATATATACATATATGTTATTGGTTTAGTTATGTAGATATGAAACAAATATATATTCATATACACTTTCATATGTTTCATATTCTATTATATTTGGAAATATATTGTGTTTTTGGGTTATAGACCTTAGAACAATAGGTTATACCATTTATCAAGTCTATAAAGCCATACAAGAGTTTTCAAAACATGGTTTAGTCAAAATGACAAAACAAGTGTTGTTGTATTTTCATGTTTTGGACTAGTTTTGTAAAAAGATGAGTTTTTACAAATGTGAAGTGCAATTCCAAAAATTCTTTTTGTAACATGTTCATTAACATGTTTATAAACATTTCCCAAAGTTTTGCATTTTTTAAAATTTATTTGCTATTTTTAAAGGTACTTTAAAAATCAGTTTTACTATTCAAATCAGGCTGATAATATGTTATCAATCGATTGATGAAAGTGTTCAGTCGACTGTAGAAAACGCTTGGAATAATCAAAAGTTTCTGTTTTTATGTTGGTCGACTGACCAGTCGACTGATAAGGTCGTCAGTCGACTGATGAGCTGAAAAATGCCTACAACGGTCAGTTCATCAGTCGACTGATGAAACTCATCAGTCGACTGATGTTGTAACGGCTAGTTTTTTCCAGTCTTGTCTTGTTTTGGTTTTTTGGTCTTTTTGCTTTGTTTTTCTTGTGTTTTGAGATATCTATAAATAACCCTCATACCTCAGACCTAAAACTAACTAAGAAAGAGTTTTACAAGAGTTTTACAAGTGTTTAAAGTGTGTTTAAGTTTGTTTACAAGCTTGTTTTGTGAAGAAAGTTTCACAAGAGCAAGAGGAGATCATTCATTCCTTGTTTGGGCTTCAACTTCATCTCTCCTACTCTTGTTATATAGAGAAGTTTTTCTAAACTTTATTTCTAGCTATTTATTATTTTGTTTATAATTTTCATAAGCTAGATTTTAATTGAGTTTAGACTCGTTTTGATTATTTACTCTTTGTTTACACACATAACCATTGAGCTTATTGTATTTGCATACATAGTATAATTTGGGTTGTGGGGTTTGTGACATAGAGAGTAAGCCTACATTGTGTTCTCATCTATTGTAGAGAACAAAATTGTATTTGTGAGCCTTAATTGTGTATATCATTTTGTAATACACTTGTACAACGAGATGAGTGTCTGGTGAGAGACGGAGTCGTCCCAAGAAGAGTGGGGTAGATGGTAATGCCTAGAAGGAAGTTATAATTCCTAACACTTGAGGGAGACACGAGCTAGAGACCAACACTTAGAAGGTGTAGAGTGTGATTACAAGTGTGTAAGTTGTAAAGTTTTCGATGAACTAGAAAACCGAGTTGTGAGGTGTAAACGTTATTCGGGTGAGCGTAAAAAACCCGGTTGTGATAGTGAAGATCTCTTCGAGGTGAAGAGCAGAGACGTAGGTCGTGGGGACCGAACTCCGTGATTATATCGCTTGTTTGAGTTTGCACTGGCGCACTTATTTTTGTGTTCATCTTATATCGCCTTTGTCAATTTCTCATTGTTTATATTCCCACTATCTTGTTTGTTTATATCACCTTTAGTATCATATCCTTACATATATATCTTGTAGTATATCTAATTTGCTAGGATATATTTATTAAATTGTTTTAATTGGCATTAAATCGGATTAGGTTAGCATAAACCATATTCACCCCCTCTAGGGTTCTTTCCTATTGGCATAGGGTGTTTTCAAATATTAATTCAGTATAATATGTTAAGAAATTGTTCTGCTCTATCTTATAATTTCGAAAACGTATTTAATAAATTAAAGGTGTTAGTTACAGAAAACTAATTAGTGAATATGTGATTTCAATACAATAATTTTTATAATTTACTATATGATAATTACTAAATATATAAAGTTATATTATAATTTTTTTATCTTATTATATATGATTTAATTACTACAATAAAGGTTATATTAATTACTTGCACTAAAATTATACTTAAGCAAAACTAATATTTAATAAAAGTTACTTCCAAGACTGAACTTTTATATAGTCAGAGTAAATATATTAAATATAAAAACATATACACGTGACGCATGTGCACCATACTAGTAATTTATAAAAGATCCTTATGGATATTGTCTTGCAAGCAGAAAATCTACACTGTGCAACTACAAACATGGTAGAGCTTTGCACCATTCATTGGCTGGCGGTTCAGAATCAGGGGTCCATACAATCTGAATATTGCTCGGATGTGATGATATTTACCATAAATGTATATAAATGTATTCGCTTACCAATCACGGATATGGATACTGATATGCATATGTAAGAAAAATTCATATCCATATTTGCTAAAATCAAATACGGATATGAATATGCATATGAATATAAGTGGATACACATGCGGGTACAAAAGGGATATGAGAAAACTAGATAATATTGAAAAAGAGATACATAATTCATATGATACAAAGGGAGTTCATTATTGTAGGCACTGTTTTTAGCATTTTAGTTTTTTTTTTTTTTTTAAGATTCCTTCTCTCCTTGTGTTTCGTCAAAATACACGAAAAGTACTAGTGGATGAAAGGCCTCGAGGAACAATTTCAACAAATCAACATGAATCAAGCTCAACAAAGCTCTTCTCAAAACAAATGCAGTCCATCAGACTATAAAAAGGAAAAAAGCACCAGCTGTTTTGTTTACAATAATAACGATCACTACCATAATATTAAAGAATCAAAACTTTAATAAACAGCTCCTAATAATTTTGAAAAATTGACCTTTCTTACTAGAAGCCGTAACTGGTGGATGATGTTTAGGATCTCTTTACTTTGAAGAAAATAAGATGCTCTTGATGTGGCCAACAATATGTGAGAATGCTTCCTCCAGATAATTAAGCCGTTTGTCACAATGCTTACGCTGCAACTGGTACAGAATTAGATACACCAGCATTAACCTGTGGAAACAAGAACGAGATCTTGCTCACTGTAACAAAAATACACTTAAACATCATAATAGAAAGTGGATATGACAACTTATTTTGCTAAATGAGCTACCAAAAAAAGCTAACGCTCAGGTTTGTGTTATCTGTGTAACATTATGCAACATTTATCATCTCTTATAGCTATATCCATCTTCATGGTTACGGTGAATTCTTTTGTTAAATAAGCATGATTGCATTGCAAACCATGTTCAATGACGATAACAAATTTGTGGGTATCATCATAATTGAGGTGTTGCTCATTCTTCTTTTAAGTAAAGCATGATCGCATTGTAAACAATGCCCAATGACACAACTTAAAATTTAAGGGTAACATCATAATAGAGGGTGTTCTAATTCTCACCCCATGACCTAAACAGTAAAATATGCATATGGTTGATGATAACTGCAATATATTCAAAGAACTTAGTAAATATACCTTGGCGGATTTGAAGAGCTCATCGAGGACTTCAGATAAGGTTGGATGCGCATGAACAGCAAATTTTATGTCCTGTGAAACGGAAAGAATTTGGACCAAACATTAGAGATTCTTTTAAATGTATTTGAGAAGAAGAAAAAATAAACGATAATTAATCAGAAAGCCCAGGTACATAGAAATGGGAAAAAAAGGAATTAATAATCACGTTTTGTGTATCGAAGGACTGGCTGAGTTCTAGTACAAGTATCTTGAGCATCAGCCCCACCACATATTGATTCCATCAGCAAATTTACACATTTACTAGTATTATAAGTTTGTTGATTTCGTTCATTTTAACAATGCAATACACAGGAGCAAAGACTTCAGGAACATTAACACTTTATTGTCACCATAGAGCTTCAAAAACTTTTGTCATCAGTTCAGAATTTCAGTTTCATTTAGGCTGCATTTTGCAAGGGGTTAACGGAGGAGGGATTAAAGGGGCTTAACCCTTCACTAACCTGCCAAACACCTATTTACACTTGAGACTTGTTAACCAGCACGTGAGGATTAACACAAGTTTAACCCATCCAAGTGACGGGCTAACAATTCCGCCTGTATAGGTGGCTTAAGCTTTCACCCCTCGTGTAAAAGGACAAATAGCGCAAATTAATAATTTATGGTTAGCTACCTCGCACATTCGATATGGTAACCGACTGTACACTTTGGATGTCATCAAAATAGAACCTGCTCGTTCAATAATTTGATATATAGTTCACCAAGGCCATTGTTATATACTATTTTTAGTATAGCCACAGTGACATTTTTAATAAAGAATCCTCAGTGGCTACATATTATATAATATTTTAATATAGACATTTAAACATTTTATTTATATTTTGGTACTCACTGAGTTAATCACCTATTTTAATGATTTAATATTTCAATTCAACATGGTCAAGCAAGCAGCACGTAAACTAATATTTAGCATTTTGATATTTTAATCTGTAAATTGTATGAGCCGGCAATTGCCAATTGGTGACTATTTTCCTATAAATAATTCAATTTTCACCTAGTTGGGGTCACCTCCATGTAACGTGATTAGGATTTACTAGAATCTGTTCTTTCCTTTTCTGATAGGAATTTATATCATTCTATGTAATCTTCTTTTTAGTTAGGATTTCTTTAGGATTTGATTTTGAAATCTCGTTCTATTTTAGCTAGGATTTTATTTGATTGCATCTTTTAGTTTTGTTAGGTTTTGATTTGATTTTGATTACTGATGTGTAAGCGAGTTAGAACCGCTGCGATTAGGGAAAAACACTCCCTTATGCTATCATCGGAATAATCAGGCGCGTTTTCAATGAATATCCACATAATCAAGCGCACTTTCAGTAAGCACCCACATAATCTTTTTATGTTGGCGTTTTTCTTTTAAAATCTTTTCTGGGTTAAACACATATAGCACACATCCGACCTAACTACTAAAGTTAAAAAAAATTAATGCTAAAGTTTTCCCAAAGTTTCGTTACTCTCTTTGTTCTCTCTTGTTCGAACCCAAGGGCTGTGACAAATATCTCCAACCTTCATTGACACTTGCTTGACCTCACACCATTCGCGAAAACTACGAGCAGTGTTTTACCGATTTTATCCATATATCAACAATATATAGGGTTTGGACCACTGCCGATACGATTTCTGAAAAATGAAATAGGTTATTGTTTTTCACCGATTTCCTCCAACATATTAGTGAAAATCCGATTAATCGGCCGATTTTTATAGGGTCCAAATCGGCTGATTTTGTGAAAAACATCCCAACTAATGGTTGGATTTTGGATCCCAAAATCCTTATTTTTCAGCTCCAAACTCAATACCCACTAAATAAAATCAAAATCACCGATCTCACTCGTTGTTTCCCATTGCATTTAGAGCAACCAGCCATAATTTCTCTTCGACTCTTTCACTCTCCCAAAATTCAAACGCTCGATAATCTCCGGTCCTCTCTCGAAGGCATTTTGGTATGTTTACATCTCATTAAGTATGCTTAGATTACATTTTAGGACATTATATTATATAGGCTCATCATCTGATTTTTTCTACTTATCCCTGATATATCCCCGATAACCGCAATCCAATATGAATTCTGGTCATCCGATGTATTTTTGATTTCTGATATTTAAAACTTTGCTCACGAGAAGATCATACGATTTTCAACGCTCTCCTTACTTACTCTTCGAGGATCACATTCAAGCTATCTGATGTTCCCCTTGAAGCTCTCCGGCAAAAGGGATTAGTCAAAGCTTCTTAGTATATTTTCTATTTTTTATGAATTTTATATATATATATATATATATATATATATATATATATATATATATATAGAGAGAGAGAGAGAGAGAGAGAGAGAGAGAGAGAGAGAGAGAGAGGGAGAGGGAGAGAGAGAAATGGGTATGCTTGGTACCAAGCACAAATTTTGTGCTTCGCAGTGAGGTGTCCTATTCCCATTCACTCATTCCAATTCCCAACCAATCCCCAACCCATGTTAAGGTGGGTCCCGATTTCAATGAGTGGAGGGGAATATGCCACCTCACTACCAAGCACAAAAACTTGTGCTTGGTACCAAGCATACCCATTTTTCTTTTATATATATATATATATATATATATATATATATATAAAATTCAAAATTGTATAATTCCGCATAATCCGATTAATTGGCACATAATCTGACTAATCGTTAACGGATCCCAGACCGCACACATAATAAAACGATGTTTTTGAATATTGCTTATTGTAATGCCTTCGCTTTTAAGAGTATTGTTTATTTGACCACAAGTATGCAGCATCTTCAAAATCACCTGAATGCGAGTTCCCAAAGCTATTGCATTTGATGCCTCATGGATGAGATCTGCAGCATGCAGGCCAAGAATGTGTACTCCAAGAATTTCCCCAGAATCAGGCCTGTATATCAACTGCATGAAATATTTATATTTATGTTAAGTAGTTACATAAGTTAAAGGATAACAGGAAATGCAGAAATATCCCCACCATGAATTTGAAGCATTGTAAACAAAGATCTATCACAGAACAATATTACTGAGAATCAATGAGACAGTGAACAGATTTCAACTGACTAGTAGCTCACTGATCACAATAAGTATGGCTATTGTGTGACGAAATATATGAATACAGATTCCAAGTCAAGCATAAATCAAGAAAATAAAGGCTCCTGATCAGTTATACGAGTCTCGATCCCAAGTCATGCATAGACCATGGAGGAACGATTAATACAACAATCCTAAGCCTAAGTGCAGGTTGAAAATAAGATGCCAGGCATATCCCAACATAATTTGCTATCTACTTCAGACATGGAGGTGATTCATTATCGAATGCATATTGTTCTTGGCCTCTGCTAACATTGAACCAAAACACTAATTTAAGAATACAAAATAGAACAGTAAAGAGTGAGTTTTCGAACTAGTGATCCCATCACAAATTTGCCTTTAAGTTTACGTAGAAGATAATAGAAAAAAAATTAAAGGTAGCTCTAGGCTATGCATCTAACTGGTACCAAATACAAACTTATCAAGCGCAATATGACAACAAAATCCAACGTATAAAGGATTAAATATCATAGTAACAAAGGATCATCAATGACTGCAAACCAACATATTGAAGATGCATGAAGATTGTTGCAGTGAGGACCATCCATGAATATAGTGAGAAGAACAAGATGTCCAATAAAGCAGAATACTTTCATGTAAATTTTTTTAAAATGTAAGTTTCCAACCTTCATGCTCCCAGAAATGCAAACGATACTGTTTTTGCAAAGATGAAGTTGACAAGTAGGCATTGAAAGATCACCTTAGCTAAGCCCTCCCCTTCATTTTCTGCTAGAGCTTTTGTATTGGCCTTGAAACTTGTTTTGGCAATACTTATCTCAAATCCCTCTTTCTCTGCTTTCTCCCTTGCTTGAGGCTGCAGACAAGTTCCAATTAGTACATCTAAAACAATCATGTTGACCCAAAAGCATTATCAGCAAGTAAATACTACAGAATTCAAGTACCATCATACATTTACTTTTTTTCATAGATTGAGATATCTAAATAGTCTTCAATTCAGCTAATTTGTTGTAGGCATATCTTATTACTGTCATATTTACATACTATGAAGTGTCCCAGTAGCAGAGCTAGTTTGTTTCTGTGACAATACTCATGATGCCTAACGGTTCACCATGGAGGATATTTGGAGCATCATAAACTACAACAATCTGAATCTATCAACAAAGTAAGAGAATCACTTATGGGTTGCTTCCACGAGTGCACATCCTAGTATTACTAAACCCATTCTACATGGTATCAAAAGTGTGTAGTTTTCACTTTATGATAACAGAATCCCTTACCTCAGTAAGGCCAACCATACTGATCTCAGGGTGAGTGAAACAAGCAGCCGGGATGCTCAAATGGTTTAGCACATTATTCCTTCCACAGATATTCTCAACCACTAAGCAGCAAAACAGAAATCAAATGATTAAATGCTCTACATATGAGGGCAGCAACAATAGGAGTTTAAATTTGCTTCTTAAAGAATCAAAAGCTTGAGCATTTTAGTACCCGAGATTCCTTGGGCACTAGCAGCATGAGCAAGCATCATTTTCCCATTGGCATCCCCAATGCAGTACAAATGAGGAACCTGCAAACATGATAGTATTAATTATTAAATGTTTAACACTGCAGGCAGATGAAAACATCAAGTTTCATATTAAAGCTCATCACTAACCAGATTTCCATTAGCATCCATAACTTGCATGAGCTCATTAACTGGAACAAAACCACGTTGTGTGACAACATTTATCTGCGCTTATAAAGGGAAAGAGGTCAGTTACCATTTAGTTGTAGCACAAAGAGGAACAGTTCTATCTAGATCTATGTTTAGCAACCAAGTAGAAACTACTCACATTCTCTAAGCCAAGACCCTTTGTGAATGGAGCCCTACCAGTGGCAATAAGAGCTGCATCCACCTGAAAAAAAAAATGAAGAAAATTATATATGCATTTACACATAGCTAGTTCCCAAAACAGCTATGACATGCCTAGGAAAGTACGGATGGAAGTGCACTCCATTGGAACTGGAACCTTGTTGGTGGGAGATTAGGGTCCTAAGCCAAAATAAGGACATGCCTTAAAATATATAGTGACAGTAATTGTAGTTTTCTTGTTGCCGTCTGCCTATCCAAAGCATATAAATACCTCGCATTGCCTCAAAAAATTGAACTGTAACCTTTGTTTTCAGGATATATAATTATAGTATATGGTCATGAGAGGTCATTAAAAATATCATTATTGGATTCTTCATGCCAGACTTGTTAAACTCTTAAACTTATATTTGCAGTTTAATGCCTGATTCTAACACATGACATAAGCAGTAGACAAATTTGTCAAAAAGTATGACTTACACTAAAATAAGTGCTTAAAGAAAAAAAAGTCACCTCTAAAGTATCTTTCAATTCCTTCGTTTTTGCATCAATAAGCTCGATTTGAACAGGTTTTCCATCCTTTGCGGGTGTAATCTATAAACAGAAGGGAAAAAGGAATTGCATTGATTTATCATTATTGACCACAAGAAAATGTAAGAGCAAACCAAGAATTGTGAGGAATATAAGGGCGGTGAAAAAGCTGGGAAACCTTTTTTTGCAAAAACACCGGTATGGTAATCAATTTTCCTAGGATTGATTAGAATTCTCTGAGCCAATTTTCCTATTTCAGGATCAAAACCAGGCATAAGTTGATCCAGAGCTTCAACAAAGGTGACCTGCCAAATAATTACAATTTTCATTAGAGGTAGGGAGAGTAGAAAACATAGTAATTAAAAGAAATGCATGTTAAAGCAGATAACTTTTACTGATAGAAGAAGAACATATGGAATGAGACGACATCTACAAATTCTGTATACTGCATCTACAAATTCTGTATACTGCAGTATATCTCATATGCTACAATGTCTTATAGTTGTAAGCAAAGATATCCCAAAAGGAAGATAAGTTGAAGTGCTGGATATTTCAGAAAGGAAGCAGATCCTAAAACCAATAGACAGTACCTCGCTTCCAAGAGCAGTGTATACATCACTAAATTCAAGCCCAATATAACCACTTCCTACAATGGCTATCCACTCGGGAACCCACTCGAGCTTGAGTGCTTGATCACTAGTAATTACAGTCTTCCCTGCAATGAAAAAGAGAATGTTAAAACTTAAATCTGACACAAAAAATAAACAGACATGCAGTCAGCAGAGTAAATATTAACAGCGTAAGTGCGTTTAAGATTCAATGTACTCAAGAAAAAATAGTGAAAGGCTTCATGATCATAATAACTCAAAACCCTCATCTAAAGACAGATTATTAATGTAACACTACAAGTAGCTGGAGAAGGGATATTTAGAAAATGAGTAAAGAACAACAGTAATAGGAATCAAAAGTTAAAATAATTTTTAATTAACTAAAAGATCCACAGTTCTTAATGAAAAGCTGTTCAGAACTAGTTGACAAGTTTCCAGATCAACTAAAATTTTGTCTCCATATATTTATCATGCTTCGGTATGAAAAACAGTTTGAATACTATTTTATATGCTTCATTCCCTAGAAAACTTCATCAACTTGTGTCTCATTCATTTTCCAACATGTAGCTGTGATTGCAGAATAAGGAATGTTTTGTTTCTTTATAACCACTGAGTACTGTTTCTTCTTTTTCTGTCCACAGCCTTATTATGTGTGTAAGAGAAAGAGAGGGAGAGAAAGGTGCAAGTAAATAGAGACATGAACACAAAATGCAGTCTGCCTCCTGGTTTTGGAGCTCAGTCCGCTTACAGCCACATACATGATGATAAAGCAATGTATCTTATTGGATTCAATGCAGTCATTAGACTCAAATTCTTAAAGGGGGGAGAGCTTTCATCTAAACTATCATATATCTACATATGTAGATATCTACACAAGATGCCTAAAAGAAATGTGGATTTCTGCATTAAGCTTCTTACAGCAAGATGACTTTCAGCCATTTCAAAATATATTGTCTTAGATATTCTCTTCTTATAATAGATTTCCTCTCAGCAGATCCTTTTCTCTGTGGTCATTTTGGTGAACATGTGGCATCAGCAATAAGTGAACAGAAAGAAGCAAAGTAGAAAGGGTAATAAGAATCAACTCTCCCATTTTGAAAAGAAAGAGAGGTCCTACAAAATCACTTTGAAACAAAATGGTTCGCTATCATGTCCGCATCCAATTTATATGTAGCATCTTGATTTAATACTCTCTCCAGTTTAACAAGCCACTCAAACTTCATGGTTTGAACTAGTCTTCAATTTTAGCCACATGGTAACTTAGTACTGAAATAGATTATTAAATAGCTTTTCATGGAATACTCTCAGTTCACAGCTTTTAATCTTTAATTCAGTAATGTCAAACAAATTTGAAGATTATGCATGCTTATGGTAGAATTTCTGACAAAAATGAATCTGTTAGATATTACCATCAACTTCAATGCCATTTGGAACAAAAGGAACCGATCCGGTTGCAATTATTATGTCCCTAGCTGTAACTTCTGTATCTCCAAACTTTACCTTGTGTGTACTCTGAAAAACAAGGCAACATCAATTTCCATAAGCATTAAGTTCAGGAAATTTCTAGTGCAAGCATCAAGTCAAAATTAATTCAACAGACTGTTATGATTATAAACACAACAAAAGGATAAGGAGATAGAAAGAACAGACACCCAAAAAGACGAATCCAAGTCAAATTTCAATTATTATTCAAATTGAATTCGAATATGGATCCAAATAGTGTCAAATGAACCAAATTTGAATCTGGATATCCTTTTATTCTATCTGTTTGATTTTGCTCCTAGAAGCTAATCTACAAGATTCAAATAGTATCAGATGAGCCAAAATAGTAGTCAGAGCAGTTCTTAATTCCCTACAGAATCAAGCGGAATAATATTCAAATATTGGCAAAACAAGTCAGATGGTTCTATAATAAGCACGGCAGTTTCCTTGTTGCTGCCAACTTACGTGATCCTAGAAGCTAATATCCAGGTCACTTACTCTGTGTGAAAAATTACATAATCACCAGAAGGAAAAGAATTAAACCACCAGAAGGAAAATAATTAAGATGAGAAAGCAACATGTAGAACACAAATTTCAAATGTGGAGTAAACATGAGTATTGCTATAGTTGACTTACAACAACCGACCCAGCACCAGTCAGTATGTCAACACCTAAAGCTTTCAGTGAATTGGTTAAGTTGCTACGAATTTTTGAAGCCAGATTATTTGCATGATCAGCCACACCTTGTCTGTCATAACCAGCAGCCGAGACCTGTCATTCAGAGCAAGCAATTAGAGCAAGAATATAAATCAGACCAAACCAACAAGCATCACAGTGGGAAAGTATTTCTAATGTTATCATAGTATGAGTAAAAGTTCAAAGAAGCAGATCTTCAAAGTGATTTTGCAGATAATAAAACAAATTAAATGCATGTTAATATTAATACAGTCAGGGCTGGGTGGTTTTATTTGAAGCCCCATCCTCTTTCCTCAAAAAAAATTAAATAAATAATAATAATAAACAAAATAAAATAATAATAATAATAAATTTGCATGTTAACAAAGTTCTAAAAATGATGAAAAAGAAACTTCTGAAAAAGAAAACTGACTAAAAGATGTCTTTCATTTACAAAATTCAGTAAGTAAAACAATTTTCAATGCCTATGGAAATCTGTAAAGCAGCAAAAGCCACCTTCCATAAAAATTCTCCTTTATACAATTATACCACACTACTAAAAGGAAGGAAAAGCAAGACAACAACACAGAAACCAAATACAAGTTTTGTACATCATGTATATAGACAAATGAGAAAGAGAAGAACAATTTATCAGAAAAAGTAAGAGAAATGAAAGTTTTCATCCAAGTTAAATCATGTATTGTTCATAACCTGGGTTCCTATAAACTCACAATATTTTGTAAATCTTCAACATAAATATAATATTGTTTATATACATTCTTAATAAAAAAACTGAGCATAGAGAAAATCAAGGTTTCAGTACCTGTAAACCCAGTGCTTTCATGTGATGCTCACTCTGAAGCTCCCGCATCCGGCCACTCACAGCAAGAAGAGCTTTAGATGGAACACAACCTCTGTTTACACAGGTTCCTCCAATAACATCCCCTTCAATGATGGCAGTTTTCAAGCCCTGTGAATGCAGGAATCGTGATTATTTATATGCATAATGAAATCAAATCCTCATCAATCTACAGAAAGGTGCATTTACACTAGAAAAGCTACATGACCAGAATTGGTGATTTTTCTGTTAAGTAACAAGTAAATCCTTCCTGGTTGAATGTAGGAAAAATGATCATCAGAGACCATCACAAGGGGTCATGAGAGAACATAATGGAACTCCAAATGCCATTTAGAAAGACAGTCAAGACAGTGGTGAAGCATAAACAAAGGAGACCCAAGTATATTTGAACAATCTCAGAGTGCTGAAACCCATCTCAAAAGTGCAAAAGAAAATGAGGCAGCAACTAGGATCTTTAGCTATGAACATACCCAAAAATTTAAGCTCCAAATGCAACATTAGTTAATGTTGGTTTACAAGCTATGCTAATATAAGGCAGTCTCAACTCCAAATAACTGAGAAGATGGTTGGCTTTCTCAAAACAATGCACGAATGCAGAAATAAATGACAAAAAAGATCTACCGAATGCCTCTATAAAGTGCAATTTATACAAACAGAATCCCCACATAATGAGGCAAGAAAATTTCAACAGAAATATCAAAGAAATATAATAGACCATGATAATTAACTTACTCCTAAGCTTCAGAAAAGCCTCCATAAGGAAAGCTTGCTGATTGTCCCAAACAACATAACATAGAGAGACAGGCCTATTAGATTGGTGTTTGAGCAACTTACAATAATTTAGTGTCTATCTGAAGGTGAATACTGAGCCTAGCAACTATCATGCTGGGCCTTTTACCAACATAAACATATAAGCATTAAGCATTCCCGCCGTAATTACAGAGGAAACGAGCAAATAGAATTGTGCATGTTCTTAATTACAATAGTTAATATATAAATATTTCAAACTCCAATTAAAAACAAATTATCACTGTGATCCCCGCCTTAATTACTCTAAAGCCCAAGAAAAGCAACCAAAAAGAACTCAAGAAGGACAGCAGGAATCAAGCTGAAAACTTCTAAATTCATAGGAATCTAAAAAAAGAAACAGACTTTTGCGTCTCAGAATTCAAAGTTGGCTCTAACCACGCCGAACCCAATCAAATCTGGGTCTGGTTACCTTCTCAACTGCGTGAATAGCAGCCCCGTGTCCACCAACACCAGCTCCAATGATGACAAGATCGTAATCAAAGTTCCCCTTCGATGCAGGTGCTCCATTCTCAGAACTCAACGCCGAAAGAGTCGTCTTAACCAGTCTCACACGAGATCGAACACCGAGTGCTGAAGAAGAGATCTTCAGCGGTTGAAACCCTAGAGCCTCTCTACGGAGGCCGCAGAACCGGAGGGATCGAGGAGCAGGCTCAGATCTGGAGGTTGAGGGAGACGAGAGCGAGAGGGAGAGAGAGGAGAGGGAGATCGAGGACGCCATTGCTAAAATCTAGGGTTTGAGATTTTGGAGGGGAGACAGAGAAGAAATAGAGAGAGCGAAGCCTCGAGTGATCCGTCGAGGGACGGAGAATACAAAGAGCGGTGGATGAAGAGGATTAATTTGATTGTGTTCCTGCTGAATTGACGCTGATTTTGGTTGGAGATGACAACCGCGATGAAAATGACAGAGGGAAACGGGTCGGGTTTGGGTCGGAGGCTGCGAGAAGAGCCACTGGTTCGTTATTGATTTATTCGAACCCGAGAGCATTACCGGATTCAAATTCATATTTTGGAATTCCAGATCTGATTGATTTTTTTTTTATCGTGAAATTGAAAAGAATTTTAGATATTGTCCCTCAAATTTACAATAATTTGAAATTGTTTTTAGTCCCTCGGGTCCTACGGGGTCTGCAAATTGGTTCCTCTATTATTTTTTTCACTTAAAATTTTAAACTATTGTTCAGTTAACTTCTAATCAAACACCCTCAATTAACCAATTACGTAAACCTATACATTTACACACGGTAATTGGTTTTCATCTTTAAAAAACTTTCTAAAAATAATTTAGGTAACCAATTACTTGGATTGATGTCCCTATTGTGCTGATTAGCTTTGTACTAGTTTTTATGCCCATGCAAAGCACGAGTTGTTTTATAACTTTACTTTCTTAAACGTGTAAGCAGATTCATTAATAAAGCTAATCATTAATCACTTAATATTACTAACAGTTAATATTACTAATAAAACTAATCATTAATCACTTAATATTACTAACAGTTAATATTACTAATAAAACTAATCATTAATCACTTAATATTACTAACAGTCAACCCATAAGCTTATTACTATCATTACCAAACATGAATATTGCTCATAATCAACTAATAAGCTTATTACTATTATTATCAAACATCTAAATTTCATAAAATTCTCCCACATTAGTAACAAAAAGATCTATAATACTACAAATTTAAAAAAATGCATTCCGCTAACAACAAAATCCTCAAGTTACCCAAACTACCTAGTAATCCTCAACTTATCCAAGTCAACGTCAATACTTGAACAAATTGTCAAACAATTACTAACGCACAATCAATTTTCTTCATGTCTACACAAAAAATTTACCCAATTAAACCACACAATAAAATTACTCCAAGCAAACCAAAGAAACTCCTTTATCAAGTCACTATTGAATTAATCCTCAACCAACATACAGCAAAATTTTTGATATAGTAAACTGTACAGCTTGGAATGCAAGATTTTTTGCTGCTCTTTTTGATTTCTGACAACCTCAAGAAATTTTATGTGCTTTAGATAATGCTTTCTTCTTATTAATCTTCAGCTTGTATTCTGATGGGTTGTCAATCTTAAACTTGACCTGAAATAAGCATCAACCAATAAATTAAATATGTTTGTCCTAGAGTTGAAAATAAGCATCTGGGACATAGTAAACTAATTCAAATTCAACGGTTCTTTGCTTAGTAGTTTCGATATAGAAATTATAAGAAAATCAAAGAATACTGGCTAGTCTCTTGATACTTATTTTCAACTATTCCCAACTGAGGTGCATGCAATGAGAACTAAAAAAGAGACTTACAAAGCTAATGAGAAATAGCACGCTTATTAACATTATTAGAAACTAAATGAGAAAGATTGCAAGTATGTATATACTTTTAGCTAGTACCTACTCACTGGCAATTTCTATATAAGCTCATAAAGTAAACTCAGAGTCATTGACATTTCTTAAAATCCCAATCCAATATTCAATACTATCAAGTAGCTGAAATGAAACATATTAGATAAAGAAGCCACCAAATCCAATATAATTTTAACCATAGACTCTCTGTGATTGTCACTTGACCTGAAGAGAAAAAAACAATTTTACATAAACGCGAATGTAAACAATAGCCCCAACTTAGTAGTCATGAGAAATGCAAACCATGATATTGAAATAAAACCAAACAATCTTTACTCTTAACCTTACACCGTTTATCATAATCTTCCAATATGTAAATCCACGTGGACTTACTCACGGCTTCTAATTCTCTTTCAATTTTTTGAACTTGACACCCTAAACCTTATTTTCACGCAATGGATTCTTTATTTACATTGTCAAGAAATTTCTAGAGTAAGCAATGTAGCAACTCATCAAATAGACAAACTAAATATTTTCTGGATATGGACATTCTCAAATATAAATGCAATAAAAAAAGAGCATTGTTAGAAATATTCACATTCAACTTGTAAGTGAAATATTCACCAATTCAAACCTTAATTGGATTAAAATTGGAGCTTTATAAAGGAAATAAAAAAAATATAACTACACCGTTGCGAGCAGGATAGCAATGTAGAAAATTAAATAAGCTAATACATATTATACAACTTGAAAAATAGAAATAACATTTCAAATAAATAAAAGATGAATCAATAATGACATAACCGGCCTAATTAGCATCATAAAACTAATAATTTGCGTTTGACATTTTCCAACTATTTAATTGATTCAACATTTCCATGTTAACGGTCTCTAAAAGTTATTTAGAACTCATATGCATAGTTTCCATTCACAAAACTTCTATAAACTTGAGCAGTTAATATTCCAAAAAATAATAAGCAATAGTAGCAGTATGCTGATAAAAAAATCATATGTTAACTTAAGAATTCCTAGAACTCACCTCTGGGATCCAATTTTGATGTTTGATATGGAAAGCTTGTTTATGTCACTATGTACTATTGATGATTTCTCTAGAGCGTCGTTTGTCTAATTGACTGGTACCAGCACTGCAAATGCCGCTATCGCGATAGGCACAAATATATTAAATCTGCGAGAAGAACAGAAACATCATTAGCAAAAGAAACAGAAAACCTAGAATAAGATCCACTGCTATATATCTTCTAAAGACAAACTGCATAAACAGAATGTAGCTAAGAAAATAATATAGACGAAGAAAAAATCATTGTGAAATAAGAAGTTAAACTTAAGTTTCACAATCGTCATTGATGGTAAATAGAAAGGGACAAATGCAGAAAGCAAAGGATGAGATGATATTCTCACAAAAAGAAGAAAAAATCACAAAATTGGTTGGACCTAAGGTGGAGACATAATAAATGACCAAAATGATAACTTTGATTCACATTTCAACATCTCAATTTAGTCAAGAAAATCATAAGAAGTAACTATGTCCGTAATTTTTTGACATAGAAGCAATAACAATTGGTCAGGCCACATTTAAGACCAAATGCATGCTATAATGGATTTAAGAGTAATTTAATGCAATGAACAATATATGCAATAACAAACAATACAATAGTTTACATCAGTTTTCCATAATCAAAGTTATCATTTTGGACCTACGGTGGAGACATAAGCAAAATTATCGATGAGCTAAACAGAGGATCCCTAACATTTTGGACCTAAGGTATTCACAAATCAATGCCACCTAGAATATACATAATATATATCGTTTAGAGTCATATATCACACATTCCAAAAAATAAATTTACTACATGGATAAGCAAAAGAAAATGAATTGATTATTGAAGCTCAATGGTAGCATATTACGCAAACTATTTTTTCTTGGTAAACATTTATTCTGGGCAGTTTCAAAGATGTCTAGGATGCAATTCCCAATCTTTCTAGAATATAAACTGATATTGATTTCTCAGACAATACCAAAAATTAACAAATAAGTAAACTATGACGTAACAAAATACCGATACATATTTCTTAAAATAACATGAGATCAATATGTAACATAAACCATAATGCAAGTAGATCCATCGATGGCACTGCCTCATGGACATCCCAATCCAAGTTGTTAGACCCTAGAGGGGGGGGGGGGGGGTGATTAGGGTCTTATGCTAATCTAATCCGATTATATGCCAATTAAAACTAATTAATAAATTATCCTTGCAAGATAAATATACAATATGAAATGAGCAAGAATATGCAAAATGAACAAGAGCAATATCCTAGCAATGAGATATACTATGGGATATATGCAAGGATATATAAACTAACACAAGGGTGATATAATCAAACTACAAATATGATAGGGCAAAATGAAGTGCAATACACAAAGGCAATATGAGATATGAATACAAGAATAAGAACGCCAATGCAATCACAAACAAGACGATATGATTATGGAGTTCGGTCTAACCACTTGACCTACGTCTCCGTTCCTCACCTCGAGGAGATCTCCACTATCACAACCGGGTTTTCTACGTTCACCCGAATAATGTTTACACCACACAATACGGTTTTCTAGTTTACCGAAAACTCTACATCTTACACACTCTTGTAATCCCACTCTACACCCTCTCAAGTGTTGAACTAGACGTGTCTCCCTCAAGTGCTCGGTTACAACCTCTCCCTAGGTTCGTCAACTGACGCCACTCCTCTTGGGACGATCCCCGACTCTCGCCACACACTTCTCTCGGTGTACAAGTGTATTACAAAGTGTATCCTCACAATTAGGCACAATACAAAGTGTTTGTTCTCTACAATGGATGAGAACGAAATTAAAAGCTCACTCTTTAAGTTACACAATCCCACAACCCAATTATACTATGAATGTAAATACAATAAGCTCAATGGTTGTGTGTGTGTAAAACAAAGAGAAAATAAAATCTAACTCAAATAGCAAACTAGCAATAATAAGAATATGAAAATCAATAATAAAATTGTTAGAGAAAGGAGTTAGAAAACTTCTCTATAAACTCAGAGGAGAGGATGAATAAGATTGAGAATGAATCCCTCAATTTGCAATGTAAGCTTCCTCCTTTGTAAACAAAAACCAACTTAGAAAAAAACTATAAAACCCTCTTAAACTTGTTTCAAACTTTCTCCAAAATCATATGTGTAGAAGAGGGGTTGAGGGGCTTTTATAGGAAGAGAAACCAACAGCCAAAACTCCAAACAAAACAATAAAAATCCTAGAAAACCAGGAATATGAATCTGTACAAAAAGAGCCGTTGGAGTATACGGCGGTCGACCGTGGAAAACTCGCGGTCGACCGTGAGAAAATTCAAGCTGACGGTTGACCGTGGCGATTGACCGTGAAAGTTTCTGTTGGCTCCGCAGGCTAAAATCAAATGCGCGGTAGACCGTGGCGGTCGACCATGAACTGATATATGAAATATGACAGTTTGAAAACAGTTTGTTGATTTTAAAATACTGTTTAAAAATATCAAATAAATTCCAAAAATTATGAAACTTTGGAAAATAATTGTAGACATGATAATACACATGCTACAAAAATTGGTTTTCTAAAAGGACTTCCCAAATGAGAAATATCATCATTTTACAAAATAGTCTAAAACACAAAAATGTAAACATATGAATTTTGACATTTAGGCCAAACCATGTTTTGAAACTTTGCACAATGATTATGTAGACTTAATAAAATATGTATATGATTATTGTTAAGTCCAAAAACTAAGAATACAATATTTTCACAAATACATTAGAAAATGAAACATAGGGGTATGTATATGAAAATATATTTGTTTCATATCTAAATAGATAAACCAAATCACAATAATAAATATGAAATATATAATCTCATATTTATAAACATGAAAACTCAAAACCATGCATGTATATATATAACTATATATATACATAGAAACCAAATACGTGTGTGTATATGATATTGAGGTTAGAGTATCTAACACACATAATATAAAATCTAAAACTAGATTACCCAAGCTATGATCTTGATCTTCAATTAAGCTTGACTTGGTACACTTTGCGGATGAAGCTTGAACTTGATCTTTAACTTGAATTGTATGTTGCTTCACTCCACAATTCCGCCAACCTCCATTGGATATGATCGTTATGATGCAATCCATCCATCCTCCAACTCGTTGTTTACCTAGAATAAATACGAAAACACAAACACTAGACAAACAACATTAGAAGTAAATTGTTTATTAAACATCATCAAAACAAGAAGGCCAACACAAGTCACTGAGAATTTTGAAAAAAAAGCATAGATTAATGATTGATGGCACTGCCTCATGAAGTTTTAGGAATTTTGCAATCTTTTATTGAGAAAAGGAACAATAAGAACCATGGAGTTGAGTTAAAACCCTAAAATTGCAACTTTTTTTACCTCCGACGACGAGATTGGCGGTCAGGAGAAAGGGGAGGACCCAGCGAAGGAAACTCTTCTTCGCTACCGACGGCGGTGGCAGAGCAGAGGAGGTGGAGGATGCCATTGAAGATGAAGTTTTAGGAATTTTGTAATTTTTATTAAGAAAATGAACAATAAGAACCAAGGAGTTGAGTTAAAACCCTAAAAATTGTAACTTTTTTTACCTCCAACGGCGAGATTGGCGGTGAGGAGAAAGGTGAGGACCCAGCAAAGGAAACTTTTCTTCGTTGCCGACGGCGTCAGAGGCGGCGGCGACGGTGGCGGGGCGGAGGAGGCGGAGTATGCCATTGAAGATGAAGGAGGAATTGATTTTGCTCTTGATTGCTTCTCGGATTTGCCTGTAATCAACAAAATGGGGAATGAGAGAGAGAGAGAGAGAGAGAGAGAGAGAGAGAGAGAGAGAGAGAGGGAGGGAGGGAGAGAACGTGGGGCGGTACGGGGTGTGGGAGTTACTCAGTTACATGTGTTATTTTTGGAGAGAGACCGGGGGTTGTGTGAAACATGGGTTAGAAGTAGTTTATTGGGTATTGTGAAATGTGAGCAGAAAAATTATGATTGGCCAAACCTTATGTTAATGTTCATTTTACCTTTTCTCCTTTAGTTAAGAAGAAGTAGATTAATTTAAAGAAATTTATATGGATTTTTAGTTACCCATTAGTCTTTGATGAATATATATTTTTGCATCCTATAAAGTGATTCTAAAGCTAGTTTCTTTTTCATGATTTAATAATTACGCATAATACGTGTTTGACATCTTGTTCAAGAGAACTAGAACTATGAGTTTGTGGACTTCATTTCTTTTTAAACGTAAATACTCTTCTTTAATTATTTATTGTCATCAATTATTCTTAGATGAATAAATATGTGGGCATCAAACGAATAGATTTAAAATAGAACTAATGTACTCTTTTTGTAATTTCATACACGTGCATGCATGCATGTTTGTTGTACGGTCTAAGATAACTTGAACTTAGAGCATATGATGTGTTGGAGGATACATCATTATTAAGAGACACCTTATCTATCTCTTTTTTCTCTTTTATCGTATTCACATTCTATGATGAATAACCTTTAAATGAAAAAGCTACAAATTTAGCTTGAAGTTTTTTTCTTTTTTAATAAAAATAAATAACATGGCACTTACGTATTCTGGATTTTTGCAACCCTAGGTCTGTCCACCCGGGCCGGAAATACGTGCCCGGGCCGGGCAAAACCGGAACCCGGACCCGGGCCGGCCCGGTTTCTTTTCTTTTTTTAATTTTATTTAAAATTTAAATTATAAAAAAAAGACAAGAAAAATTAATAAAAAACAATAATTTTATTAATCACTTAAAATGACATAAATTATAAATTAAAAATGTTAAAAATACAAGTCCCCTGATCAAGTCTTCAAGGAGATAAAGTTTAGCATTTATTCCAGCGTTTTCAATGGTTCTTTCTCGGAAATTAACAGAGCATTGTTATGTTCTGTGTAATTTGAGTTTTTTGTGAGTTTTTGACATAATTTTCTTATATTCTCAGTTGCTGAGCATCTTGCTGCGCTGAACTTTCAAAATTTGGAAAATAAATAAAATTTTTCATTTACCAAAAAAAATAATAAAAATAATTTCTTTATTAATAATTAATAAACCGTTTACAAATTACAAGTACAAATTTATTTTGGAATTCATCACATCACAATAGATAAGTACAATCCAACTAGGTTGGCACCTACTCACCTATATCACTATCATTTACAACTATTTTCAGAATAATTCTTTACAAATTTTAAGCTAAGATATAAAAATTATAATTTGATGAATATTATTTATTCTTTATATCTATCTGCTAGTCCCAATTCTTCAAATTTATCTTCAATTCCAGCCATCTGATCGATGCCTTGTGTTCGCTTCTCATACCTCCACCAATCTTGTAAGCACATCACCGCTTGTACAGTATAAGGATCTAAGTATGTCCTGTGGTCGTCGATCAAACGTCCTGTTATGCTGAAGGCGGATTCCGAAGCTACCGTCGAAACTTGAACTGTTAGTAAGTCACGAACCATGGTGGAAAGTATAGGATATGAAACTGATCCATATACTTTCCACCATTGCAAAATATCTAAAACATTTCATTGACATTTAACTAAGGAAGCAGATAAATATTCATCTATTTCAGAAACCTCCAATGATGACGATCCAAGTCCAGATCCACCAGTTAGCTCAGCTACCATTGCATACCTATCAAAACTTACACTTTTACCTCGGGATGAGCTCGAAGAAACCGAAGCTGTAGACTGTTGTATAGCTACACCATGTCTAGTTGCATACTCATCATATAAGGTTTGAAAATAATTTTTAATAGATAAATGATGAGTAGTAACAGTAAGGGTGGATCCATCATCTAAGTCTATAATCTGATTATCATACAAGGATTGTAACAAACTTCGAAGGATAATATCCTTCAAGCATGGATCAATAAGAACCCTCAAACCAAAAATATGAGGAATAGGCCTAAAGTACTTATTAAATTTGCTCTCCATTTGAAAAATCATAGGTCCAAAAGTATCATCCATACGATATTTCCCAAAAAAATTGAATATTTAAAATTTGTAAAGCAGCTAAAGTAATGGTTGGATAATAACATTGTAGCATCATAAAAAACTTGTAACATTTCATTTAAATTACATATAATTGTCCATTCATCTTCAATTATTCCATAAGTGCTACCAGAACTAGAACTAGAAGCATAATAATTTATAAAATTAGTTATAATATCTTTATATTCTATTGCTACACTTAACATTACATAGGTGGAATTCTACCTATGGTCAACATCTTTTAGAATTAGTTTGGGCTTTACATTTTTTCTTTTACAAAATTGTTTTCATCTTTTAAGTCTTTGTTCAGAAGCATTATGCATATAAGCAACTGTTCAGAAGCCATTTGATGAAAGGATTAGAAAGTATAAGAGAGTATAAGAGTATAAGAGAGAAGTAGATGAGTTTTGGTGTGAAGAAAATAAATGAAAACCCCCCTCTATTTATAGAACCAGCCCCCTAAGCAAATGACCAAAATAACCTCACAAAATAGCCGTTTTTTGACCGTTTTTGGGGACAAAACGATCAAAAGACCATTTATGGCCGTTATGGCCGGGCCCGGCCCGGCCTAATTTGGCAACGGTCACCTATGGTGACCGTTGCCACCGGGTCGGGCTCTGGGCCCGGGCTGCCCGGCCAGGATTTTTGCCCGGTGCCGGCGCTGTTCCGGGCCGGGCCGGGAGCCGCTGAGGCAGCCCGTACCCGGGCCCGGAACCCGACCAAGCTCGGATTTTTGGGCCAAGGCCGGGCCGCGGCCTGACCGGGCCCGGGTCGGGTTCCGGACCGGGCCCGGGCCTGCGGGCTTTTTGGACAGGCCTACCCGCCCTTCCCCTCGCCCCCCCCCCCCCAAAAGATAAAGTCATGGCTCTGCCCTTGGATATAGCTGTTGGGACTCTCAGAAATGGGTTGCGGTAATTTTATTTGATAGATAAAGAGGATGATACTAGTGGATTGGACTTTTTCAGCTTGATATTAGGTTTAAACCCAATAAGAGACGGTTGGAACTTTACATAGGGGTAAATGGAAATTTTCCCTGAGATAAACTATTAGATTTGGCGGAATATTCCCCTCAAATCTAATGTGACTTAACCAAAGAGATTAATTTGAGGGATTAATATGGAGGTTTTGAATATTTGAGAGACTAATATCTTTAAAAATTCGAATGAATCATCAATAGTTTCTGTTACTAGATGTATACTCTGAGGCAAAACATTTAGCCTATGTTTTGACTTGGGTCTCATTTTATCCACCGATAAATTTAACTCGTTATATTCCTGAGATATAATAATCCAACAAACTATAGTGAGTTAAATTTTTAACAATATGTTTGGTTCAGTTCCTTATTAACACTTGTAATACGTATGTCGTGTTCGAGAACTTTTCATTATAAACCGGTATAAGATTATGGCATAACGATAAATATCCACAATGCCCTTCTACCTACATGTCATGACTTATATTTTCAATCTTTTTCAAAGTTAAAAAATAGGGTAGATGTTCTATTCAAAATATCATTAAAAACTTAACGGACTTAAGTAGACTTTATATCAAAAGTTATATATAGTTTCGAAAGAGAATAGAGTAGGAAGAGGAAGTGGACCTTGTCCTCACCCACTACTTATCTCATGAAATAGTGTATAACTATGATATAAAGAAAACCTAAGAACCAAAAGCAAGAGCAAAAACAGTAGTTGGCAAGCTGACAAAATAACTTGCACAAGTTTACATCAAAGAAAACCAAAATAACAACTATCAACAAAACTTACTACAACCATACCGAAAATATTGTGTCATAATTATCACTATTTCATGAAACTATTGTATCATAGGATCAGAAATTGCTTCACCCCACTTTCTTTATTCCCCTTGATGAACTACTCAATTTCCTTCTCTTTGATAATCTTCAACCGCTTGGGTCCTGTTGACATATTTATATTATGTAAGGGCTTATATGTAAGATGTGTTTTGTAGGGCCTATATAAGCCCATGTTATCTCATGAATAAGATTAGGGTTTCATACATTTTCAACTTGGTATCAGAGCCTCCACCCAAACCCTAGCCCTAGCCGCCGCCCCCCCCATCCCCCCCCCTCATCCGGCTGCGCCCCCACCCGCTGCACCCCCTCATCCCGCTGCCCCCCCCTCCGGCTGCCCTCCCTCCCCTCCGGCTGCCCCCCCTGCCCTCAGCGACCTCACCACCTCAGCGACCCCCCCCTCTGCGATTTCAGCGACCCCCCCACCTCAGCGACCCCCCCCTCAGCGATTTCAGCGACCCCCCTCCCTCCTTAGCAGCAGCCCCCCCTTCCCCTTGCCGCAGTCCCCCCCCCCATCGCAGCAGCAGCCCCCCCACCTAGCCGCAGTCCCCCCCATCGCAGCAGCAGCCCCCC
>BQKN01000999.1:307491-321858 GCA_022839385.1 Asparagus kiusianus
CCCCCCCCCCCTAGCCGCTGCCCTCCGCCCCTTGCTGCGCTATGCCGGACCTCGAGTTTGGCATGGGTTCCCTCGACTCAGTCCTCGAACTGATGACAGGAAGAGTTTATATCTCACTTCGATGAGATATATAACTGTTTTTGGTTCTTGTTTCCTCTGAGAAACGAGAATTTGTTTGTGATCCTACTCTTGTTGTGCAGCAGAGGTGCTGCCGAAATTTTTACTGCACACAACAAGGGTCGGAAGAGAAGGTGAACATGTGGTGGGTCTGAAGCTTGATCGATGGAGGACATCATCAAGAAGTTGAACCCTGCGGAGGTATCAACTTTGATGAAGTTGATGAAGTTGTCGGCTGGTGAGAGCGCGACAAAACCATCGAAGAAGTTGGAGCTTCCGACCATCGATCTGAAGCTTGATGGACCGAGTACGTACCTGAGCTGGTCGCGACGGGTGAGGTACACCCTTGCAGGAAAGAACCTGGAGGGTTACTTGACAGGAGAGGCGACAGAACCAGAGGAGGACTCGGAGGGAAGAGATGAGTGGAAGACCACTCATATGTTGGTGTACATCTGGCTTCTCAACTCGTTGATCCCGACGATCGCCGCCACGGTAGATGGCATTGAGAAGGTGAAGGACGTCTGGGAGAAGTTGCGGAGGACATATGATGGAGTGGGGAATAACCTGCGGGTATTCCAGATTAAAGGAGAGATCGACGCCACAGTCCAGGGAGAAAGGACTGTACAGGAATATGCTACAGAGTTGGAACGCCTGTGGCTGGATTATGACCATTTCTCTCCCCGGGCTAGCTGCAAGGACCCGGGATGTAAGGAGCGGGAGGCCTTTCTTCAAGAGAGGACTATGGTGTTTCTTAAAGGATTGACATCAGAGTTCGCTCAGCGAACTGCTCTCTTTCCTTGTGGTAGTTTTACTAATTCCCAAGTGCGGTTCTTCTCAAGGGCTCCTAGCTCTTCGTGCATAGCAGCTTTCCATTTCTGATCCTTTTTTGCAACCTGCCAATTGTTAGGTATAGTAACAGAGTCCAGTGATGCAATGAATGCTCCATGTGCAGGGTGGATGTTAGAGTATGATACAAACTGAGCAAGATCCCAACCATATCTGTCGGGAGGATTTCCCGCATTACTGCGAGTAGTCCTCCGTACAGTTATTGGTGTGGGAGGAGTAGGAAGAGGAATGGAATCACCTTGAGAGGAATCTGGTGGTGGTGTAGGTGTCTCAGGAGTCGGGGCAGGTGTTGACATATTTATATTATGTAAGGGCTTATATGTAAGATGTGTTTTGTAGGGCCTATATAAGCCCATGTTATCTCATGAATAAGATTAGGGTTTCATACATTTTCAACTGGTCCCTTCTTTGCTTTGGAGTTTGCTGCCCAGAATGTAATAAAATGAGCAATGCCAACGGCTCAGGGGCGACTTTTTCCTCATGAAAAATATAGTTTTTCTAGCTCTCCACAGACACCAACAGAATGCTGGAAAAAAAAGTCTTCTATAGAACTCTAACTTTAAAATCATTGATGAAACTGCTATTTGAGGAAACCGTCTCTTCTACACTGTCAGATAATGTACCCAAGGCAACTTTAACCTTGAAGAGGTTCTATATGTGCACTGTAAAGGGACATTTTAAGAAAAGATGACCCCCTGTCTCAGCACTGTGATCACAAAGAATACATGCAGGATCCTTTTGTCAGACCCTGGGGGGTTTCTTAAGGTCTTATGCTAGTCTAATCCGATTTTATGTCAATTAAAACTAATTAACAAGTTATCCTAACAAGTATGAAATACAACAAGATATGTGAGCTAAGATAAGTGATATACACAAGGGTAAACAAAATAAACAAGATAGTGGATGATATAAATAATGAGCAATGGACAATGACGATAAGAAATATAAACACAAGAGTAAGTGCGCCAATGCAAACTCAAACACACGATATGTTCACGGAGTTTGGTCAACCACTTGACCTACGTCTCCGCTCCTCACCTCGAGGAGATCTTCACTATCACAGCGGGGTTTTCTACGCTAATCCGAACAACGTTTACACCACACAATATCGGTTTCAACGCTCACTAATCAACGTTCACAATCTTACAATGTAACTACACTCCACACCCTCTAAGTGTTGGTCTCTAGTCCGTGCCCTTCCTCAAGTGCTCGGAATTACCACCTCTCTCTAGGCTTTACTACCAACCCCACTCCTCTTGGAACCGACCCCGTCTCTCACCAAGCACTTCTCTCGGTGTACAAGCGTAATATAATGTGTAACTCACAATGAAGCTCATAAATACAAATTTGTTCTCTACAAAAGATGAGAACACAATTAAGCTCACTCTCAATGTCACAAACCCACAACCTAAATTATACTATGAATGTAAATACAATAAGCTCAATGGTTGTGTGTGTACAAAGAGAAGTAAATCAAAACCAAACTCAATTATGAAATTTAGCTTAATAAAAATGATTAACAATCGAATATATAAATGTAAAGCTAGAATTGAGTTTAGAAACACTTCTCTAAGAACAAGAAGAAGAGATTTGAAGATTGAATGCTGAAACACCAATGGATGATCTTCCTCAAGATCTTGTGAAATAGTCGCCACAATACAAACTCTCAAATGCTAAAAAGCTTTTAAAACAAACTTAAAACAAAAACTTAAACCCTTGATGAAACCCTTTTAAACTTGGTTTAAAACCCTCTCATATCTATATCTGGTAGTGAGGGGTTTGAAGGTTTATATAGGAAGAGAAAACAACAGCCAAATCCTCAAAAAATCAAACAAAATCCCAAAGAATCAGAAATCTGATTTTGTACAAATATAGTCGTTGGGCGATCGACGGTCGACCGTGAGATTTGCGCGGTCAACCGCGAGCAGCAGAAAGGCAAGGATTGGGCTCTGTACATCAACCGGTCGACCATGACGGTCGATCTCAAAACTCTCTGGACTTCATACGGTCGATCGTCACGGTCGATCGTGAGCCGCCAAAACACATATTGAGTCTCTGAACTCAAGGCAGTCGACCGCAAACTGATACATGAAAATTCACAGTTTTGAAATAGTTTTCTGATTTTAAAACCCTATTTAAAAATATCAAACAAATTTGAAAAATAGTCCAAAACATGCTACAAAAACTGGTTTTCAAAAAGTACCTCCCAAATAAAAAATATCATCATTTTACAAAATAGTCCAAAACATGAAAATGTGAACACATGAGTTTTAACATTTTTAGCTTAACCATGTTTTAAAATATTACAAAATAATTTTTTAGACTTAATAAAAGATGTATATGATTATTGTTAAGTCCAAAAACTAAGAATACAGTATTTTCACAAAATTACATATTTCGCAAACTTTTCAAAAACAATAAATATGATTTCATTGAACTAAATAAAATTGATATTGATAAAATCATATATATGCATATAAACATGAAAACAAAAATGTATTTTCCAATTATATTCAATTGTTTCATATTTAAACTTGAAAAACCAAAACAACAAATATGAAAGATGTAATTTCATATTTATATAAACTTGGAAACCAAAACATGTATGTATATATATACCTATATATATACATAGAAACCAAAACTAAAATGTGTGTGTATATGATTGAGCTTAAAGTATCAACACACATAATATAAACTTCTAAACTAGATTACCCAAGCTATAGGTCTTCAATAAGCTCGACTTGATACACTTGCGGATGAAGCTTGAACTTGAATCTTTAACTTGAATTGTGTAGCTTCACTCCATTATTCCGCCAACCTCCATTGGATTTGATCGTGAATGCTCGATTCCATTCATCCTCTAATATGTTGTTTGTCTATAATAAATAAGAAAACACAAATATTAGACAAACAACATTAGTGGTAATTGTTTGTTAAACATCATCAAAACAAAGAGGCCAACAATCTCTCCCTTTTTGATGATGACAAACAATTTAAAAAAAGGATATATGCATGAAAGGAAATAAATATACAATATTGTAATTATCATGCATAAAAATAAAAAGAATATACTCATAATATTTCTTCCAATATTTCTCCCCCTTTGATAACATCAAAAAGGGGAAACCAACAAGAATGAAGAGAGCGAAAGCTCCCCCTATCAATATGCATGGGTGAGTATAAAAACAAAAATAGAATAGGGAAGATTCCCCCTATCAAAATACCTCATGAAAGTATGAAATGAATACAAAGGCATACATATGTGAGCAAGCAAGATGAAAAACATGCTAAACACAACTCACATGTAAAAGACCAATAAGAACACATATGTATATATAACATCATGAAGGGTGTTACGAAGATTTCAAGATGTATATATACAAACCAAATATTTATCATTCTTGCCCCCAATGAGATAAAATGAGGATCCAAATAGGCATCATTTAAAAAAAAATTATGAAGGAGAATCCATGAAGGAAAATAATTTGCTTATAGGTAGGGGGACAAAGAAACAAAATCAAGAAAGGATATTTTCAAAATAAATCATAACAATGTATGGATTAATGAAATCAAAAAGAATGAAAATCATGAGAAAAAGTTTTCAAATAAAAATAACTCACTCAAATGAAATCATAAATCAATATTTAAATCATATAATAATATAAAATCAAACCATCATCGATTTTTAAAAAATAAGAGAGGCAACCATATCAAGCTCTTAAGCTTGTATCAACCCATATAGAGATTAATAGCATCCAATAAATAAGATTTGGGAATAACTACCCAATAAACCCGGGGGTTACTCAAACACAAACCTCTCATAATAATCAAAACCAAAAATCATGAAAACAAAAGATTTGATCAAAGAAAAAATTGTTTTCATAACCAAAAGATTTTAGAACGTAATTTTCAAAACCAAGAAAAGGAAAAATAAGAACACTAAAATTCTTGGTTTTAAAAAAATTATTTTGGCACCCAAGCATTCTTGGTGCCGAATTGGTTAGGAACATGACCCCTATCATTTAAGCTCAAAGCTCTAGGGTTATGAACCCGTTTGGGCGTATGTGGTATACTAACACGGTCAACACAAAAATTGTATAAATGACCCTTTCCGTTGTAATAAGTGCAATGAAAAGGGGTAAATGACTTGTGTTGACCAAGTGGGCGTGCACGGGAATCATTTGCAAGAAAAGATTATCTTTTAGAAATATTTTTCAAATGAGAAACATCATTAAACAAAGATGGTCTTTTTAGAACATTTTGCAAAATAGAAGCTTTTTGCATATCAAAATAAAATTTAGCAAGATGTCCAAACCTATCACAAACATCACATTTAAAAACATGTGGTCTACTAGAAACATTTGGCAAATGAGATCTCTTTTTCAAATTAAAATAATACTTGGCCAAATGATCAAAACGACCACAAATATCATATCTATACACGAGCATGCTTATGATGAGCAATAGGTGCATGTGTGTGTATATGTGATGATGATGAAACTTGATAGGATGCACAATTATGATTATTTATTATAGGTTTTTGTGCATCATAGCAAACTTTAGCAATGTGGTCTTTACGACCGTAAATTGAGCATTTATAAATTTTGCTATAAATATGTGCATAGTGAGTGTTGGATTTGAAAGAATTAACACGAGATTTTGCACATAAGTCCATAAGTTTCTTATTATTAATAATGCATATTTTAAGAATTGAATCTAAAGATGAAATACAATTTTTAACAACATTCAACTCATCATTTGACACATATGCATTTTTATTAGAAGTAGAACATATACAGTCCTCTATAAAAGAAGCAGTGTTATTTTTTATATTCTTTACTTCTAACATGACATTATCTATTTCATGAGTTAAGCTAGAAATGGATGAGGTCAATTTTTCATTTTTTAAATTTAATAAGTCATTGTTTTCTTTAAGCAAGGTATTTTCTTTTGCAATGACATCAAATTTAGAACATAGCAACTCATGATCGGATTCTAAATTAACATGTTTGCTTTTTAAATCAACAAAATCATTATGAATTTGTCATAGGCATGCAATAATTTTTTATTAGCACAAACAAGTTCATCACTAGATAAATTATTAATGGATTCGAACTCGCAAATCTCACTAGGGCTATCGTCTAGTGGTCGTGTGCATGAAAATGAAGCTCCACATGAACTGAAAGCGGAATCCTCCAAAGCTTGTCGGATTGCCTCCAAATTCGCTTGATGTGCTTCTATAAGTTTCCATAAGGTATAAGCACTATCAAAATGAACAAACTTGTTAGACATAGATGAGTTGAACGCATTATGTAAAAATTCTAACAAAATCTTGTTCATTGTAAACATACAATGATCATTTTTATTCCTCTTGGATTTCTCCAAAGTGGGCATAATATAAGCATCATTTATAATTTCCCATAAATCAAAATGTTTAGATCTAACAAATAGCTTAAATCTAACACATCATTGAGCATAGGTGAAATTATCTAATCTAGGAGCAATATTGATGACATAACCTAAACTAGGTGCACCGTGTATATCCATAATATATATATATATGTGCAAGCAAGATAACAAATGCACACCCGGATTGATGACTTATTCGACCAGTTACAGAGAGCACAGTATTTCTCAAAGATTGATCTTCGATCTGATTATCACCAATTGCATGCCCGGAAATGGATATTCCCAAGACCATATTTCTGACTCAGTATGGTCCTTTGAGTTTCTTGTCATGTCATTTGGACTGACTAATGCACTTGCAGTATTCATGGATTTGATAAATTGGGTTTTTCATCTATATTTGGACCAGTTTGTGATCATTTTTATTAACGACATCATCATCTACTCAAAGTCAAAGGCCGAGCATGAGTAACATCTTTGTTTGGCATTGTAGACTTTACGAGAGCACCAGTTGTATGCGAAGTTTAATAAATGTAAGTTTTGGCTTTCAAAGGTTAGATTCTTGGGTTACGTTATCTACAAGGAGGGTATTACAGTTGATCCATCAAAGGTTGAGGCAGTTCTTGATTAGGAGCCGCCAAAAATAGTTACAGAGATTCGTAGCTTCTTGGGGCTTGCCAGTTACTACATGAAATTTATCCAGAATTTTTCTAAGTTTGCTACCCCACTGACACGCCTTATGAAAAAGGATGTTTAGTTTGTTTGTGGGTCAGAATGACATAATGCCTTTGAGATTTAAAGGCCAAGTTGACTATCACAGCAGTGTTGATTATTCCTAGCAGTGATAAGACTTTTGTTGTCTACACGGATGCGTCATTGTCAGGACTAGGAGGCGTTTTGATGTAGACTCAGAGAGTGGAACTAATACTTGTGGGAACTCTAGAAATTGTATGAAACTAGCTAGTGGATTTAATTCTAGATTACCCATATCTCTAATTGAATCCTCCATCTTTTACTTTCTTTATTTTCCTCTTTATTCTTGATTTTTCTCTCATTTGTTTCTTCATTTTATTTTATTCATCTTTCTTTCTTCCCTTTTGTTAGTTTTGTTTACACTTACACTTTATCACATCCACTCTTTATCTCTCCACTCTCAATCTTATTTTGTTTTTATTTACATACAATCACTCTCACTCTCCTTATCTCTCCACAATCACATCCGTCACTCCTAATTGTCACACACACAACATAAAAACCGATTTTGATTTTCTCCTACAAACACCTTCCTCGTAGGATCGATAAATTTTTGTACTATAACTCGATGGTTGTGCACTTGCAACTCTAGAAGTATATATTTATGCCCCATCAAGTTTTTGGCGCAGTTGTCGTAGGATCGATACATTTATGCCCCTTTCTCATATTTGTTTGATTATTAACCTTAATAAAAAAACAAAAAGATTTTATTTTTTCATCCTTTTGTAGTTGCTTTTAATTCCTAGGGTCGCATTGCATATAATAATAGGAATTCACCAAAGTGATTTGAGCATCTTGATTTGACACTCACTTAAAATATTCTAAATGGCAATACTCCCTAATCAAGATAAGGTGAGGGATTTTATCACCCTTTCCTTAGCCCATAAATCACTAATTCCTCACAACACAAACCTGAGCCTCCTAAAACTCATTAGACATTGGCCTCTAAGGACTTAGCTCATTAAGAAATCCTTAAGTGAACCAGTTTAAGTTTACTTGAATTCGTTGGTGTCTAAGATAAGATTTAGGGGTTGCGTAAAGCGTTCCACAAGGAACAAAATACTTAATTGATCTTTGATCTCACTCTAGTACTATCCTTACCTGGATAATTGACTGAGTAAACTTTAATCTTTTCACTAAGGAAGTTTTTAGTTAGGAGCTGGTCTAGCTGAGTTTAGGCTTAACCTTAGATTTTGGAGTGATTGACACACGTGATTGTTTTTTATTTGTTTTAATTAGGTTTTTCTTTTATCTTTCTCCTACTTCTCATTACCTTTTAGAAATTTTTTTTAGTATTCCTTAAAAAAACTAACTTTTATTTTTCTTAGAATTTTCTAGTTAAATAAATTTACAAAAACAAAACAAAATTTTTTTTGCCTTGGTGTATGCAATGTTGGATTAAGAATAATATCAATTGTTTAATCTGTTTTGAACCAATTTTTGAAGAAATGGATAATTCTAAACCACTGGTTCTTCAAGATATGTGTTACCCAACTAGGAATGCACCCATATTGTATTAAGCTACCCGAGGTTAATGGAACTAATTTTGAGCTTAGACCGTATTATATAAACATGCTTCCAAAATTCTTAGAAAATAAAATTGAAGACGCTTATATCTTTATCTCTGAGTTTGAGGAAGTTTGTCTTATGATTAAGATTAGGGAACTATCTGAGGATGCGATTAAGCTTCGATTTATTTCATTTGCTCTTAAGTACAAAGCCAAGAAATGGCTATATAACTTACCCATGAATTCTATCTCAACTTGGGATGAATTTGTTATTGTCTTTCTGAAGAAAATTTTCCCTATCCACAAAAAGGTTAAGCTTAGAAACAGCATCATGAATTTTTAAATTGTCCTGGATGAGCCATTTTGGAAGTATTTTGATAGATTTAATGATCTTCTTATCCAATGTCCTCACCACGGTCTTGAAAAATGGCGATTATGCCAAATCATCTATGAAGAATTATATTATTCTTCAAAAACTTTCTTAGAATTAATGTGTCAATGGGATTTCATGAAGAAAATTACTGATGAAGCTTGGGAATTTTTAGAGAGTTTATCTGAGAAAACCATGCAATGAGAATACTGTGATGACGGAGTTTCATCAGTTCCCAACCCAAATCCAGTGATCTGTCCTTAGAGACAAACATTACCTCTGAAGCATAAATGGCTACAATCATGCATATGTTAGAAGCTCTAGAAATCAAAGAACGAACACCTGCTCAAATCAATCAAGTTTCTGCCTCAGGTTATCACAATTGTCTTTCTCCATCCTATGTTTTAGAGGAATGTCCTCTCTTAGGAAATAATTAACCACTAGGACATGCTAACGTTGCATTCCAGTGTTCTGTGAATGATCAATTTTCTCCAACTTACAATCCAGGTTGGAAAAATCACCCAAAGTTTGTATGAAATTAGGGAAACTACTCCTAAAATTAAAATTTCACTCCCTCTTCAGACCAATAATTTCCTAGGGGAAACACAGTTCCTTTCAGTTCTCAACCCAGTTTTCAACAACCAAATCTGTCATAGCCAAATCAGTCTACTCATCATCAATCTATAAATCATATCCCTTCAAATTTGAATCATGATAAACGTCTCAATATTTTAGAAAAATGTTTGAAAACCATAATCAAGGCCTCTACACAAACCATAAATATGTTGACTTAAACATCCAATACTTTAAATTCCTTTATGTAATCAACCGGACAAATACTCAACTCTAACACTCAAGCCATAGCTAGGTTAGAAACCCAACTTGGTCAACTAGCTAGTGACATGAGTGAAAGAGAGAAATAAAAATTTCCGAGTCAATACGTGGTCAACCCTAAGGACACATGATCTAATTCATCCTACGAAGCTCAAGTGAATATAATCCATTCACTATGGTCAGGAAAACAGGTCGATAATCAAATTAGATTACCTCCAAGTCAAACTCTTGAACCAGAACAACTTCATTCTCCTTTTGATAACTCTATTCAGAAATCACTCCTTTTCGATGACCAAAAACCAGAACCTAAGCCTAATTTTGATAGGCTTAAACCAGTTGCTCCCTTCACAGGTAGACTCAGGCCTAGGAAACACTCCCCTTAGGAGGAGAAGATCTTAGAAACTTTCAAACAGGTTAAGGTCAACATTTCTCTCTTAGATGTAATTGAACAAATCTCTTCTTATGCAAAATTTTTAAAAGATTTGTGCACTAAGAAGAGAAGAATAAATGTTCTAAAGAAAGTTTTTAGCTGTCAATATTAGTGATATGCTCTCAAAGCTCATACCTTTGAAATGTAAAGATCTAGGTTGTCCCATCATTTCATGTGTCATTGGTAATGCCTACATTGATAAGACGCTTTTAGACTTGGGGTTATTGTCAATTTGCTTCCTTATTCAGTCTACCAATAACTAGGTGTAGGTGATCTGAAACTAACCAAATGCACGTTGAAGTTAACTGATAGATCTGTCAAATTCCCCATGGGTGAGATAGAGGATATTCTGATTAAGATTGGGGATTATATTTTTCAAGTGGATTTCGTAGTCTTGGAAACACAACTTGTTTCCAATCCCTAAGGATAGACACCTGTCATCGTAGGAAGACCGTTCTTAGCCACTTCTAATGCTCTCATCAACTGTAGAGCTAGTCAAATAAAGCCGTCTTTTGGGAATTTGACTGGTGATCTCAATGTTGGCCCTTTGTTTTTGATGATGTTTTGGCAAACAATTTATATCAAATGTGTTTTCTAGTGGTTGTGGTTTTTTCTTTTCAAGACTTCAACACATGATAAAAAAATTCCTATATCAAGAGTTAAAGATGCAGCTCATGTGTGATAATCACCTAGGTATAAGAGTAGGTTTGTTTATATATATTGTATAACTATATTTAAGCTCAATATGTAAACACAACACAAGTTTGATTTCTTTCTCATACAAATAATTTTTTATCAAACTTAGTTACAATAGTTTTTATTTCAGGTTTACATCTCTCTTATACTTCATAATATATATAATGTATGCATGAAATATAAACACAATTTTATAAGTCATAGTTCAATTTTTGTTGTCATGAAAAACAGGTTTTATGTACACTTTTCAAAAACAGTGAGTTTTCACAAACAAAAATTGCATTTCCAAAAATTCCTTTTCAAACATGTTTATTCTCTCATTTATAAACATTCCCCAAAGTTTTACTATTTTTGGAAATCATTTAATATTTTTAACATATTTTCAAAGTCAGCATAAACAGGTTAAACCTGTATTTTTTGTGTGTCACTTTGCGATCGATCGTGATGGTCGACCGCCTGCAGTCTAGAGACCAGAATTGGCCTCTATATGACTTGCAGTCGACCGTGACGATCGACTGTGACAATCGACCGTAGCAAGTTTAGAGTCTCTCGCGGTCGACCGTCACGGTCGACCGCCTGCTTTCCAGTATTTCACTATCGACCGCCTGCTTAAAACCTGATTTTATTCTTCGCGGTCGACCGCCAGTATTTCACGGTCGACCGCCGATCTGACCGTTGTGTTGTAACGGCTATTTTGTGATCTGATGTTCTGGGGGTATTTTGATCTTTTCAATATGGTTTTGGCTGATGTCTTGAGTGGGTATAAATACCCCATTGCTTCCCTCTTTCAAATAACTAAGAAGTTTGTTTAAATTGAGTTTGATAAAAAGTTTAACAAGTGTTTTAAGCTTGTTTATGATTTGTTTCAAAAGAGGAGTTTTCTACAACAACAAGAGGCATCCAATTCCAATTGAGGATCTCATCCTCATCATCACTCTACAGTCCTTCTTGTTTATTGAGAAGTTTCCTAAACTCATTTTTTATATAGCTTATTGATCACATTTATATCTTAGCTATATTAATTGAGTTGCATATTTATTATTCGCTTTTATCACACACACCTTTGTTGTGCTTATAATATTTTCATAAAATATATTGTTGGGTAGTGGTGTGTAATTTAGCGAGAGTGAGCTTCATTATGTTCTCATTCATTATAGAGAACAAATCATTGTATTTGAACTTACATTGTGAGTATCACTTGTAATACACTTGTACACCGAGAGAAGTGGGTGGTGTAAGACGGAGTTGAATCCAAGAGGAGTGGCGTTTGTTGACAAACCTAGGGAGAGGTTGTATCCGAGCACTTGGGGAGGAGGACATGGGCTAAAAACCTACACTTAGTGTGTATAGTGTGATTGCATAGTGATTGTTTGTGAGAATTTTTGGTGAACTTGTAAACCGAGTGTGTAGAAGTTCCAGCTTCCAAACCGGGTTATAATAATGGAGATCTTCTCGAGGTGAGGAGCGGGGACGTAGGTCGTGGGAACCAAACCTCGTGAACATATCGTGTGTTTGTGCTTGCTTGGCGTATATTCAATCTGTGGTTGTATTTCTCATTCTTGTTCATATCTATCTCATATATCTCTTGCAAGAACAAATTAATCAATATAAATTTTAATTGGCATAAAATCGGATTAGATTAGCATAAGACCCTAATCACCCCTTCTAGGGTCTAACAATTGGTATTAGAGCTTGGTGCTCTTTGATTTAAGGTCTAATCGCCTTGAGTTAAAGATCCTAGTTATCTTATTGTGCTAATCTAGTTTTGATTGCATCTTGCTTGCATACATATAATCATTATGGATATGTACGGTGAATCTAGTCTAGGTTATGCTACTAATGTTGTTCCTCGTTTGGATATTTTTCCCTATGCTCAATGGTGTGTTAGATTCAAACTTTTTGTTCGATCTAAACACTTCGATTTATGGGAAATTATAGAGTGTGCTTATAGTGTACCCACTTTGGAGAAATCCAAGTGATGTAAAGATGATCATAGATTATTTACCATGAACAAGTCTTTGTTAGGATTGTTAGTTAATGTCTTTGGCTCATCATTTACTAACAAACTTGATTCTTTTGATAGTGCTCATACACTATGGAAATTATTGGAAGCACATCAAGGGGACTTGAAGGCTATCCGACAAGAGTTGGAAAATTATGCTTCAAGTTCTATAGAAGCTTCATCTCCATGTACACGACCACTAGGTGATAGCCCTAGTGAGGTACGTGAGCTCGACAACGATGATGATATTACTTTTGATGAGCTTGCGCGTGAATTTGAAAAATTATACAATAGCTATATTGAATTGAAAAGTAAGCATGTTAATATGAAATCCTCTCATGAAACACTAATTACTATGTTTGATCTCATTGCAAATGAAAATATAAATCTTAAAGAATGCAATGAAAATTTAAGATTAGAAAATGCTAGATTGCTTAATGAAAATGTGATGCCATGTTAGAAGTAGAGATTAGTAAAAATAAATTAAACTCTATGGTAAATGATTATGTTTATCCTACTTCTAATAGCAATGCTTGTATGCACAATGATGAGTTGAATCAAATAAAAAAATTGCATATCGACCTTATATTCAACACTAAACACTTGTATTGCGAATAACAAAAAGCTTATGGACTTATGTGCAAAGTACAATGATAATTCTTCTAAGAAAGCTACTCACTATGCACACATGTATGACAAAATTCACAAATATTCTATTTGCGGTCTTAAAGGCTATATAGCCAAATTTTATCATAATGCACAAAAGCTTGACAAGCCTATTCATGATTGTGCATCTCATCAAGCTTCTTCATCTCATACATATGTACACACACATAGTGTAAATCATAAACATGTTCATGTGTATAAATGTGAATATTGTGGTCGTTTTGGTCATTTGACCATGTTTTGTTTCGATTTGAAAAGAAATTCTCGTTTGCAAAATAATTACAAAGAAAAACCTATTTTTGCAAAAGAGCCACGTGCACAACAATTCGGTCAACGCAAATTATTCAAAACCCTACATTGCACAAATTATAATCGAATGGGTCATGTTTACGATTTTTATTTTGACCGTATCCGAGCACAAAATATGTCCAAACGGATTCATAACCCTGGGGCCTTGGATTCACATGATAGGGGTTATGTTCCTAACTTTATTGGTACCAAAAAGACTTGGGTACCAAAATGAGCTCAATCTTATTTTTTTTGTTTTTGTTGTTGTTTTGTTTGTTTTGAATAGTTGATTTTTTTGTTAATATAAAAGTATTTTCGTGGATTACAAGCTAAAAGTTTATATATATATATATATATATATATATATATATATATATATATATATATATAGATTAATGGGTATCATTGTCATAGGAGGGGATTTCCTCCTATGACGCCTCTAAAATCA
>BQKN01000999.1:329010-373784 GCA_022839385.1 Asparagus kiusianus
ATATAGAGAGAGAGAGAGAGAGAGAGAGAGAGTTATATTTATATATATGCTATTGAAAAATTATTTTGATTAAGAGACTTGAAAATTGTTTAAGACAAAGAGTTAGCATATTCTTTTTAAAACTTTTAAATTAAATTTCTAAGTTAGACTCGGTTTTGTATTGCTATAATGAAAAAAATTCTAAAGAGGTTTACCTTGGAGTTATATATAAAAACATTTTCTTGAGTATTAACTAGATTTAATTAGAATGTTTAAATATATCAAGTAAATTAATTATTCACTAACTTCTATTAAGTTAACAAGTTGATCGAATTTTATGGGTATATTCACTGCAAACTTTCACGAGTCTACAACTCGTCCACTAGGATAACCTAGGGGTTTAAAGGCTTGTTGTATTCGCTAAATACAACTGTGATTCTTACGAAAGTGAGTTAGGATTTTTTTTTTCTTTCTCTTTCAATTTCTTTCTTTGCTAGAGGACTAGCAAAAGTTTAGGTGTGGGGATACTTATGATAATCACATTTTATTATATTTTATACCCTCATTATCTATTTTTTATGAATAAATATACAACTAATAATTATTTTTATCTTAATTTGCAGGTTAATGAAGAAATAATGAATAAAAGCACAAAAGACTCTTAACTTCCTTATTTTGTTAACAAGTTGATCGAATTTTATGGGTATATTCATTGTAAACTCTCACGAGACTACAACTCGTCTACTAGGATAACCTAAAGATTTAAAGGCTTGTTGTATGTGGTAAATACAACTGTGATTCTTGCGAAAGTGAGTTAGGATTTTTTTCTTTCTCTTTCAATTTCTTTCTTTGCTAGAGGACTAGCAAAAGTTTAGGTGTGGGGATACTTATGATAATCACATTTTATTATATTTTTATACCCTCATTATCTATTTTATATGAATAAATATACAACTAGTAATTATTTTATCTTAATTTGCAGGTTAATGAAGAAATAATGAATAAAAGCCCAAAATACTCTAACTTTCTTATTTTGTAACCTTTTATTGAAGCCAGGGATCAAGCCAAGTAGCCTATAGAAACCGGAGAAAATAAAAATCCAATATGAAAAGAAATCATGTTCAAGGTGGTTGGTCACAAATAAACAACGATATCTCCCAATCCGGAAGGTAGAATTTAACATAAAATATATAAAAATCACCTATCTCGACAAGACGAAGCCATCTGTCAAGTCAGATTTTTAATACTAGTATCGATACCGATATCGATACCTACATCAATAGATGTATCGATACCTGTATCGATACCATGATCAATACTTGTATTGATACCAGGATCGATACTAAATGTGCAATTAAGATTTAAAAGGCTAAAATTGATTAACTTGGGAATCAAGTTTAATCTAAGGGCTCTCATTCATTGTTGTAGACTATAAATAGAGGTAGAGAGTGAGGGGTCAGGGCGTGAAATATTTTGTAAAAACTCCTTTTGGAGAGGAGGATTACTCTTAATTGAGAAGACCTTCTAAGTTGTAACTTTTTGTTGCAATTAATAAAAAAATATTTTCACCTCTTCATATTTTTATTTTCTTCTCTTTATTTGATTATGAAGATGAAGGTAGGATGAAGATGAAGGTTTGCTATCACCTTGAGACTAGAACCCTCTTGGAATGTAAAATTTCTCTTTGTTAATAAATTTATCTTTTACTTTCTTTTCTTTTTTTAAATAGCCAAGAGGCTAGAACCCTCTTGTTTTAGATTTATTTTCATGTGTAATAGAGTAGATTTACTTTTATGTCTTTACTTTCTTTCTTTAAATTCTTGCATTTATTTTTTATAATTTATTTTGTAGTTTAGATTTTATTTTCTTGCACTATTCACCTTTAGGCTAGAACCATTTTGGGATTGGTTTTTATTTTTAGTTATTTTTCCTTTCATTGATTTGCCTTGAGGCTAGAACCTTGTAGGGAATAGCTTTTTTTTTTTAAGATGTGGAACTAATACTTATGAGAACTCTAGAAATTACATGAAACTAGTTAGTAGATTCAATTCTATATTCCTCATATCTCTAATTGAATCCTCCATCTTTTACTTTCTTTATTTTCCTCTTTATTCTTGATTTTTCTCTCATTTGTTTCTTGATTTTATTTCCTTCATCTTTCTTTCTTCCCTTTTGTTAGTTTTGTTTACACTCACACTTTATCACATACACTCTTTATCTCTCCACTCTCAATCTTGTTTTGTTTTTATTTACATACAATCACTCTCACTCTCTTTATCTCTCCACAATCACATCATGTAAAACCTCGTAATTTTTGAAAATACTATGGTAAATAGTAACAAATGAGTTATATTATGATAAATATCATTTATAGATGAATGAGTATGTTAGTAATTGATTTGAGATCAATTAAGTGTATATATGAGAGCATACAAGTGTTAAACACGCACAAAACAAGTGAAAACATGCACACACATGCAAAACCTGTAGGCTGGAAAAACCTCGGGTCGATCGACTGATGCTTGCAATCAGTCGACCGAACGGAGCTTAACAGTCGACTGATGGCAAGCCATCAGTCGACCGATGGGTGCTCAAGGCAGTTTCCTAATTTGATTTGGCTTCGGGTCTTTTGGTCTTATTTCGGGTTTGCCTCCATATATATGTATATTTCATGAAAATCTCTTGTTTTCATGATATTTTCTGAACCCTAGTAGCCACTCTCTCCCCTCAAAATCCTAGATCATATTTTGGTAATTTTGGAGAGCTTTGTGAAGCAAATACCGAGAAGAGGGTGAGATCATTGGCGTTTGGCGAAGGATGATCAATTTTCTTGCACGTTTCGGTTTTCCAGCACGTTTTGAGGCGAATTTCATCCCCTCCAAACCCATCCTCCGTTTTTAAATGCTTTTACTTGGTTTGGTCGGATTTATAAACCTAGTTTATGTATACAAATCACTTTTTTTTAACCGTATGATATAAATATCTAATCTTTTTGATTTAAAAAGATATAAAACGGATTTTCAGATGTGGATTTAAAGTTTTAAACATGATTTAACATGAGCTTTGAGCTTTCATGATAATCTTACACATATGACACTTATGAACATGTTAGGGTTTTAGTTTAAATTCTCAAATTTGTAATTGTGATTTCATGCAATAGAATTAACCCTAAATATGTTGATTTAAGTTTAACACACGAGTTTTATTGAAAAAGTTTGATTTTTTAATGAATTTAGTTGAATATCTAGTTGTCTCTAGAAATAAAAATCCGATTTTGTGCCAGTCGGTCGACCGATCAAGGGTGATCAGTCGATCGATAGGCCACCCAACTGTTGTAACTTTCTCTGGTCGGTCGAACGAACCAAGGGCATCGGTCGACTGATCACTGTCTGTTTGTGTGCATGTTTTGCACGATATATCGGTCGACCGAGAGGGTGTTTCGGTCGACCGATAGAGGTGGTTTTGCACATGTTGATTCTTCATACGTGTTTGATCGTGAGTACGAAGTAGGAGTCGCACATCGAAATACGTGCGTCGTATACAAGGGTACACGTATTTTTTTTGAGCACGCATGAGCATTCAAAGGTGCGTAACATATATTTTGATCTAGTCATGATAGATAGTAGCATATATTGCATTTCATGAATATGTGGATGCTGAGTAGGGTTAGACGGAATTCCCGCAATGAGATCGTGGCTGGACTACACTCAGAGTGCGTCAGTTATACCCCTCAATGAGACAGCGACTGGACGACACTCTATGTTGCATTATTGTTTTCCGGAATAGGGTGATATGTCTGTTTCCGCAGGGCGATTGAGTAAGGTTGTTGATGCCAAATGATACTGTGAGCGCCTTACAAAAGCATCGTTGTTTCGATTAGAAGATTACATTCATGCTCCCATGTTAGTTACTCGAGAGTAGGGTATGAGACGGAGGATGTTATTCATGGCATTTCTTTACAATAAATTTGTATCAGATGTTTATTTCTGTAACTGCGCCACCTACCCGAGGGTAGTGTGAGATGTTTGACATGATTGGCATTGGATGAGGTTTGGTATGGTGTTGCCTTTCATTTATTATTTTATTCTTAGGATTTGGAGTTGGTATTTAGTGATTCACAATTTGAGATGCGAGGTATATACATGAGAGTTTTCTTGTTTGGATTATTTTGCTCACGTACCCATTCTCGTGTTGTAGATTTCTAAATAGCAATTTTCGTTTAGTTTAGGATAGATGATTTTATATCTATATGTACTAACTTGTATTTTTATATATACTCCTAACCCCTTCCCCTGGGGGTGGTGGAGATGATCTCGTTAGCGCTTTGACGCTCGTTGTTTCCCCCTCTTTTCAAGCAGCGAGTCAGGCGCACAGAGAGTCACATGTTGATGGAGTTTCGAATTAGCTTCTATCATTATTTATTATCAGTAGTTATTTAGAGCTCCACAGTAGTTATGATTTTCTTTCAGAAATTAGAGTTGTATTTCATTTTGGAAAGGCTGAGTGCCTTAGTACTATTTTATTTTACTCTATGTATTGAGATACTTCACATTGGCTTCACTTTGTCGGTTATATTTCATTTTATTTGGTTAGGACATGATTATATTATTATTGGATTCTCTCATTTTCTTTATCATGTTCACTGCATTACTATCTTATTCTATCTGCTTTATACCTACACTTGTTTACTATTAATTTCAGTAGAGAGATATTACTGTGATGGTAAAACGTGTTGTTACACTGTGTGGGTACATGATAAGTTTGTCATTATTGGATTCACCTAGGACTGCAGTCTTGTATGCAACTAGGGACGTCAAACATCCATCACTCCTAATTGTCACACACACAACATAAGAACCGATTTTGATTTTCTCCTACACACACCTTCCTCGTGGGATCGATAACTTTTTATACTATAACTTGATGGTTGTGCACTTGCAATTCTAGAGGTATACATTTATGCCCCGTCACTTCTTAAGTTGAATTTGTTGATGTTGGTCAAAATTTTCAACGACATGAGGACTTCACTTTTAAAAAAGGGGATCTATTCAAGAACAATGAGGCATTGATCTTTACAATCCGAGAATGATCCATCAAGAATCGGGTCAAATTCAAGCCGGTAAAAACTAATGCAACAAACTACCAAGTAAAATGTTACTTTAACGAGAAGATTGAAGTAGAGCATGCAAGTGAGCAGGATGAGAGAAACACGAAATGTCCTTGGTTGCTAAATGCAGCTGTGAGAAAATCATCAAATTGACAATTTATAATATGTAGGTATTATGGACTTCATACATGTTGCAATCAGTCTGTGGATGTCGATCATTACTCTGCATCTTCCTCTTATATATGTAAGCTAATTATGCCTGAAGTGAGGGCTGAACTTGATCTAAATGCAGATAAGATATTTCAAAGGGTATATGACATGCGGGGCATTAAGATATCTAAATATAATGCATATGATTATAAGGAGGAAAGTGTTGTCTAAAATATTTAGAGATTGAGAAAAATCTTATAAATTACTTCTACAATATCTTGAAACTGTCAAACGAATTAATCTGAGTACTGAATATGAAATAATGTCCGAAGAGATCGTACCGGGGATGGAGAGGTTCACTTGAGTATTTTGGGCATTTGGTCCTACTATTAAGGGTTTTACTTTTTGTCGTCTGTTATTGAGCATTGATAACACACATTTATATGGCAAGTACAAATGCATGCTACTTGTGGCGACTGGTGTAGATACAAATGGCGGTAGCATTTGCAGTCGTGGAGGTAGAGGATTGTTCTAGTTGGAAGTGGTTCTTTGAACTTATATACAAGTTAATTCCAAGTGTCCGTACGCCAAGAATAATTACTTTTATCTCAGACAGGATGAAAGGAATTATAAGGGCATTGCATGAGGGTTTTGGTGCACCACATCACCATCGATATTGTTTAAGGCATATAAAAGATAATTTCAAGAAAAAACACGATGAGATTAAGTTGCAAAAACTTTTGTGGCAAGTTATGTGTGCAACCGGCACATTAGTGTATGAACATTGTAGGGAGAAAATCAAGTCTTTATCATTAGATACACATAACTGGATTGAAAATAACTTGAAGCCTCAATTCGAGCATCGATGGGCATTATGTAAGGATGGCGGCGTGCGGTTTTGCATGATGACAAATAATTGCTCCGAGAGCTTTAATGGCGTACTTAAAGGAGCACGAGCTATGCCAATACAATCCTTGGTTGCGAGAACGTTCTATAGGATAAACACATACTTCAATAAAAGGCATGATGATGGCGTAGACTAGACAACACGTTACACACCGAAAAATGAGTCCATTTTGCATAAAAAATTTAAGGCAGCAAGATTATGTTAAATTACTGTATTCAATGACAACGAATGACAGGTACAGGATTGTGACGATATCTACATTGTTAAACTATTTGATGTTGATTGCACTTGCACTTGTAACATATCACAACTCCAAAAAATGCCTTATGCACATGTTCTTGCGGCTTCTTCCAATCAACCCGGAGGTGCTAGAATTCCCTATAATCGGTATTGTTCGCCATGGTATTCAGCAATTCACTACCAAAAGACATATAGTGAGAGTTTTCATCCTCCCGATGATAGTTGGTATTAGCCCGAATATAATGGACCACGTCTAATTCCACCTTAATATAAGAGACAAGCAGGTCGACCGTGATATGTGCCAATTAGGGGAACCATGGATCAAGGGCGAGAAGGAGTTGTCAAGCATAAAAATGTAGTATTGCAAACAACCGGGACATATTCGACATTGTTGTCCATCTAGACCCAATAGATAGCAATTAATTGATAATAATTGAGTGTTCAAATTTTAATATATATTAATAAAGGAATGTAATTAGTATATAGTGTTATTAATATGTGTAATAATTGTATGTGCATGTATCTACACCATGCTACCCGGGCCAGATAGTGATGAGGTCCTATATGACCAGTCTCGATACCATTCAGATATTATATCATTTACAGAGGTAATTAAGTTGCTCAATACATATTATTAGTATTGCATATTGTTATTATTACAATATTGCATTCTTATACTCTATTTCTTTGCTCTACAGAGAGGCTCGGATATCATCATGGTTGATCATAGCCTCGGCTATTGATACATGTATATCTTCTCTTCGGGAGCTTAGTGATCCTTATGGGAGCTTGAGGATAGATGATTCTCATGGTATCTTGAGAATAGAGTAGATGAGTCGTGGAAAAAGTCGTTGGAGGCGGCGAAGTCGAAGAGTTCAGAAAAAGTCAGGAAAAACAATTTTATTGATGTCTGGTCGACCGCGCATGGCTCTACGGTCGACCGCGAACATGCACACTTCAGCTTTTGGCCTCTGGACTTTTCGCGGTCGACTACGATGGGTTCGACGGTCGACCGCCAAAACCCTATAAAGCATTTTTAGTCTCGGGTGTTTGGTCCGGTCGACCGCAATGTGCACTGCGGTCGACCGCGATACGGGTTTTAGGCCTGGGTTGGTTTTCCTGCAGTGTTTAGGATTTCTATTTAATATAAATAGAAACACGAATTTTCTAGGGTTAATGACTCAGATTGTAATCAGAGATTGTATTCTAATCAGATCTCAGAGAGAGGGATTAGGGTTTAGTGAGAATTGAGAGTTTGTTCTCGATTCTAATCAGATTGTGAGAGAGGGATTGTAATCTTTTCATACTCATAATCTAGAGAAGGTAATTTTCTTCGCCATATACTAAATTGTGCTTGTATTTCTGTCATCCTCTTCTCAACCCACCTTTGATAATTCCACGATCAAAGATGCTCGTACGACAACTCGTATCAAGTTAGTATTAGAACAATTAGATCCGATGAAGGGGGCATCCTGTGCATGGTCCTTACTCGATCGCAATACAAGAAGCTTGGCGAGATCCTTATTTCATTGGAAGGAGTCCAGAAATTAAGGAAGAAGAATATGACTGAAGGGGATAATTCAGCAAGGCTTGATGCATTAGAGAAGCAGATCGAGACGATAGGGTCGACTCTCACACAACTCGTCAGTCTTATCCATTGAGGTGACAAACAAGTTGAATCTTCTTCGAAGAAAATTATTGAGTCCGATGTGGAGAGAGTAGATTCAGATTCCGACGAGGAGGAGAAGACCGTCAAGACTGTGTTGCATCAAGGGGGTAAGAATTCTTATCAGAACCTGAAGATTAACTTCAAGGTGAAGATTCCTATTTATGATGGGAGTGTTAACATCGAGAGGCTTGATGACTGGATCGAGCGGATGGAGATGTATTTTACTCTTTATGGCTATTTGTCAAAAGAGAAGATTGTGTTCGCGACTTTGAAGCTTTCAGGGCACGCGTTGACGTGGTGAAAATCCTATTGCAAACAGGAGAAGAAGGCGATGTTGTGGAATAAATTTAAGGAGTTACTGAGGAAGCAGTTCTACCCGTTGGGATTCCTTGAGGAGCGTTGGTACAAGTGGTATGGCTTGCGCTAAAGAGTCAATCAAACCGTTCAAGAATACACCACGGAGTTCCAGCAGCAGGTAATTATTCTTAACATTATGACAGAGGAATATTCTGTGTAAATGAAGTATATGGCGGGATTGAGTGATTATATCCGGAAGGAGATGAGGTTATTCACGGTCGAGACTATTACAGAGGCGAGTGTGAAGGCTATTGCCATCGAAGGCAAGCAGAAGAAGGGTAACGAGACTAAGAGAGACTCCAAACAGACGGGAGGCGAGTCTAGTGGTTCTCAATCTAAGGAGGAGAAGGAGAAGGATGATCCAGGGAAAGCATGGCAGATTTGTAGTCACTGCGAGAAGACATGGCACATAGCTGATCGGTGTTGGGAGAAGTATCCCCATCTCAAGCCAAGAGGGTTAAAGAAGAAAGAGGAGAAGAAGGCATATGTGATAGCTCAAGGTTCGAAAGAGGTTCCCGGGATGACTGAACCTAATAGCAGTCTCAATCTTATGGCGGGAAAACAGACCACGAAAGAGGTTGACGATCCGAGAGAGCAGCTCTTTGTTCTTAAGTTACAAGTGAAGACCAGGTTGGTTGATGCCATAGTTGATTCGGGCAACAAGAAGAATTTGATATCCGAGGTCTTGGTTCAGAAGCTGGGTCTGAAGACGGTCAAGCATCCGAAGCCCTATCCATTGGGGTGGATTCAGAAGAAGGAGAAACTGAGTGTAGTTGATCAATGCACTGTCAGATTTGTGCTCCATGAATCGTATATTGACGAGGTCACGTACGATGTAGTTCCATTAGATGTTTGTAAGATTATACTGGGCAATCCGTACTTATGGGATAGATATGCGATCTACAAGAGGCGGGCTCAAAAGTATACATTCACCAAAGGTGGTGAAAAGTTCATATTTCGTTCGGCATCTCTTCCGAAGGAGACAATCTTGGGGACGGTGACGCGAGCGAAGAGGCTAGTGAATGCAAGCAAGAAGTTTGTCTCGCTGTGCATTAGACTTCCAGAAAAGCCATCAATAAAGGATTGCACCTTAGAGCGAAAGGTGACTACGACGAGACGCGGGATGGATGAGTTGTTTTCGATCGGACGTCGAGACCAGATTCCTAGCAAGGCCAGGTGGTTCAGAAAAGACGGAGGGGCTCGCAAATTCCCTCAGCTAAATTTCTAATTTGAACGGGACTTCAAGTTCCTAAAGAGGGCCTATGATACGGGTATATCTTCTCTTCAGGAGATTAGCGATCCTCATGGGTGCTTGAGGATAGATGATTCTCATGGTATCTTGATAATAGAGTAGAGGAGTCATGGACAAAGTCGTTGGAGGCGGTGAAGTCGAAGAGTTCAGAAAAAGATAGGAAAAACAATTTTATTGATGTCCGGTCGACCACGCATGGCTCTGCGGTCGACCGCGAACATGCACAGCTCAGCTTTTGGCCTCTGGACTTTTTGCGGTCGACCGCGATGAGTTCGGCGGTCGACCACCAAAACCCTGTAAAGCATTTCCAGTCTTGGTTGTTCGGTCCGGTCGACCGCGATGTGCACTGCGGTCGACAGCGAGACGGGTTTTGGGCCTGGGTTGGTTTTCCTATACTGTTTAGGATTTCTATTTGATATAAATAGAAACATGACTTTTCTAGGGTTAATGACTCAGATTGTAATCATAGATTGTATTCTAATCAGATCTCAGAGAGAGGGATTAGGGTTTAGTGAGAATTGAGAGTTTGTTCTCGATTCTAGTGAGATTGTGAGAGAGGGATTGTAATCTTTTCATACTCATAATCTAGAGAAGGTAATTTCCTTCGCCATATACTGAATTGTGCTTGTGTTTCTGTCATCCTCTTCTCAACCCACCTTTGATAATTCCACGATCAAATATGCTCGCACGACAACTCGTATCAGCCATAGCCGTTGGCGACTAGAGGATGGGCGCATCATTATAGCTGTAGGACGGGCCGGCTTCTTGGCATGTTCAAAACTCCGTTGGATGAAGCTAGATTAGTCTCTGCTCACCGCTTTGATAGATAGATGGAAACCGGAGACTAATATTTTCCACTTCCGAATGGGAGAGTCGATCATTACTCTACAAAATGTATCTATCATACGCGTAGATAGTCCTTGTGTTACTAGCAATGATAGAGCTGTATGGCGGACCAAATGTGAGCGGTTATTAGGTGTAGCTCCGGAGTCGATGTCTAGAGGGAATATTAGGTTGAAGTGGTTGAAAGAGACCTTCTCAGAGCCATTGCCTATTGATGCATCACATATATTGATTGAGCAACATGCATGTGCATATATTATGCACATGATCGGTTCGATATTATTTCCAGATTCGAGTAAAGATAAAGTGCATGCGAGGTATGTGTATTTGTATTTTGAATCTGTATTTCATTGAATTAGATTCTTTTAATAAATTTAAACATTGTGAATATGCTAGGTAGTTACCACTCCTCGAGGACTTGGACGCGTGTAGTGTGTTATCGTGGAGTAGTGACATTTTGGTGTACCTATACAGAGAGATGTCCAAGGTGGCATTCATGCAAAACAGTGACTTCAAAGGGTGTCTAACCTTACTACAAGTATGGGCATGAGAGAGACTTCATTTGAAGCCGAGACTATGCATGCATATACAATTAGATGGACAAATTCCACTGGGATGCAGGTATCTATTTTTAAATATAGCACATATAATTGTAGTTATCGTTGTTGAGATAGTAGAGATGTATGTACTGGACCGCGTGCTTCGATAATTTAGTCTTGCACAACATGTTTCACAATTTGTTAAAAAAATAGAGAGGAAGGCAAAGAAAGGAGGCCATCAAAAGGACTGGGCAGCTGAGCATCAGGATTATATACATAGATGGAATGATAGACATTTCTGTATTGTTGAGCAAATTGAGGCAACTACCCGAGAATCAGAGTACTACACTTGGTATTGGGGAATAACCCAAAGATGGATAATACATGCGGCCATAACACCGGTTGAGTTGCAAAAAGGATACGTGCCCCGGGGTATAAATGAGAGAGAATTAGTAAGTATTTTCAGATTTTGATTTAAGGTCCATTTTTATTGGTATTCTTTAATATTGCTAACATGTGTTTTTTGGAATAATTGCAGGTAGCAGCAATAGAAAATGTCAAATCATTGCAAATCATGGCATAGAATTTGCTTGAGCAGGTAATATAAATCATTGCAAATCATGGCATAGAATTTGCTTGAGCAGGTAATATAGAATTAAATTTCAAATTTAGATTTCTGTAATTTGAATTTTAAAGTAATTTTCCTATATTAGATTTTTTGAATTATCTCTCGCAGGTACATATCCCGAAGCACAACAATATGTCTCGATATATCAGTCGATAGTGTGGAGGCTTCATCAAGCCTTAAGCCGAACTCACGAAGATCTTCATGATGGATGAGAGGTCATGCAACAAGACAATCTCAATATCGTATACACACGCTGACCACGACAAAGCTGAGGACGATGCAAGAACGACGATGAAATCAGACCTTCCCAACATGTTGACGATGAAACTGGTCCGTCACAACCACAAACGCAACCGGATAATGAACTCGTCCAAGCTCGGGATGGAGGAGGACGAAGACAAAGGGGGAGGAGAATGTTCTTGGATGTATATAAACTAATCATTATTGTTATATACATTACAAAGCTATTTTGGTATAGTATTTGTCTCGTGTGATGAGAATGGATATATTATGTACTCATATCGATGTGAGATAGATTTTGGATTTGTAAATAAGTTTGTGGTGTGATTTGTGGTGGGAATTTGTTAGATTTATTACGATATGTATCAATATGAGTTGCTTTTTAGATTTGTACAGGAAATACACAAAATGGATATGGTTGCAATGTTTTTACAGGAAATTAACATGGACGTTGCACAAAAAACGTGCACAATATATTGCACAGGACTAGCAGTCCTATGCATTTTGAGTTTGTGCCCAGAAAATGGACGGGACTAGTAGTCCCGTTCATTTCCTGGAAAACAAGTGGAGTCTCTGCTTAAAACTCGGAACTGCTAGTCCCAAGTTTAAGCAGAGACTTGGCCCATTGCCCATGAAATGGACATGACTACTAGTCCCGCCCATTTGGTTGGTATGGCTAATCTTGGATTAGCATGCCCTAACTACACAGGACTAGTAGTTTCGTGTAGTTAAAAAACACCGATAGCAAAATCGATCGTCTTCATTTTAGCTGGGATGAAGACGATCGATTTTGCTATTTTTTATATGAGAATGTCAATTTTGCTCATTAATTTCTCAAAAGGATTGTTTTCAAAAATTTGACCGTAAAATGTGTTTTTAAAAGTTTTTGTAGTGGAGACCGTATACATATGTAGCGTATTTGGAAGATTAGGTTTAAAAACAAATACATAAAGATGTTTGGGTCTAGGTTTATATGTACAAATAAAACTACTGGGGCTTAAAATAAATCAATGTAAAACTTTGGGTTAAGAGGTAGAAATCTCTGTAATTAAATATAAGTCCAATTTACACTTGAAATCATATACAATTTGGGTATATATTTATTAGAAAAAGTTTTCTCAAGAAAGGAACATTGATATGTTTGTAACTTTGGTCAGGATGTGGAAAAATAACAAATTTTTATTTTTTTTCCTTTTAAAGAAAGTATTTTATTTATTATTAGTTTGGTCAATAAAATCTCTTTATCGGATTTAAAGAAATTATTTTAGATAGGATGTGTTTGGCAACATCTTAACTGGACCAGAATTAGTCTTGGTCTAGTTTTGAGTTCTTTCCTTATGCGACAAAATTGGTTCTTTGTTAAACCAGTTTTCAACGATCAAAACTAGCTTTAAACCACGCCTACTGGACTTTATTCTAAAATAATCATCTACCCTTTAAAAGAGGGAGTACTAGAAAAACTTTCCCTACCCTAAATTGCCCTTCAACTTTTGTAAATATAACAAAGTTAATTTGGATCTAATTAATGGGCAAATTTATGAGGTGTTTTTCATTATTATTAAAAATTTATAAAATGAGTTATAAAATCAAAAGCCTTCACACTCAATAAATTCCAACTAATTGTCACAAGTTATGAGTTTTTTTACTTAAGAATTAATGGAAAATTTGTTACGAAATGAAGAAGCTAAATATAGCATGGAACAGTGAGAACATTTCAGATTCTAGGACTCTGAAAAGGTTTCCGAAAGTAGCCTGGCAACATGCCCGCTTGTTGTGGAAAAACTCGGTTCGTCTTCTTCTACAACGAAGGATGTGTTTCATGCATTGAGATTGAACAACATTCTTAGATGTTAGATTGATGCCAAAACCAGTAAGGTATCTTTATTAGCTAAGAAAAGAAATTGTTTTTCCCCCAAAATTTTTATGCTGATATTGAATTACCCATACATCTTCTTTTTGTTGAAGAGAATTGTGGGGAATTGCACAGGAATGCTAGACTCAACTGATTGTGCCTCCCGTTTTGTTTGAAGAGAGCTGCTCGAGCAAGTCAATCCCCCTCCATCTCCCTCCCTCTTCCTTCTCTCTCCTCTCCCCTATCGTAAAGGTAAAATTTCACCAAACCCCCTATGTCTTTTCTCTAATTTTCTGTTAGCCTATTCTAAGACTCTCCTTTGATTTTACCAAACAAAAGGTTCTGAAAGCACCGTCTACGATGTGAGGCTCGATGGCCGGAGAGTCACCATCAAAAAACCTGTCCTTTCCTCCACAGAGAACTTCAACTGTGGTGGTAAGAAAGTTTTTAGGTGGTTTTCGCTTAAAGTTGGGATTTTGGGAGTGCCCATGTTGACCAATATGGATAATTTTGATGTTGGTTTTTTTTAGCGTGAAGTAAAGTGGATCATCCTTGATTGGCTAAGTTGGTTGTTGCTCATGCGAGGCCTCCAAATTATTTGTTTTTCTTTGAGTTTTATGAGTGGGGGAATTTGGTAGAGAGATTGCATGTTGAGGAGTGGAGCCCTGAGATTGATGAAGAACTCGTGATTACTTATGATCTCGGTATATTCTTTCATATAATGTGTTGTATATGACTATTTACCGAAAATATCCTGTGAGATCAAATTAGACATTGCATTGTTTGTTTTGTACTAAATTGTTTGTTATTATTTCAGCTGATACACAAGTTTATTATGCTCGAGTTCTATTTCTATTGATATAGTTACATCTTTAATTGCCTTCTCTTTGATCTTCAATGTGTCCTGTTATTATTTGAAACTTTATAAACATAAAAAACATATTTTCATTTTTCTGATGCAGAATCAAGGTTTGATGTGTCATTGTCAGATGCCGGTAGTGTTTTTGATTCCATAAAGGTGATAAGCTTTCAACTCCTATGTATTCTTTTTCTTTTTTGCTACTTTTCCATTTAGTGAAGAGGTATAACTTAAACCATTATTTCCTCAGTCGCTTAGTCAAAGTGATGGAAGATGGCGATATGATTCTAGCAGTGCTGAATCCAGCACTTATGTTGCTGGTACTGAAATATTTTACCTTTCTTGGTATCTATGTTGATAATAACTTAACACTAGATGCTACATTTACCAGTTTATGCCTTTTGTAATTATTGCTTCACTTTGATTGGCTGGAAATCGTCTCATGTTAATGTTGTAACTTCTAAGTACAACTACTGTTGTGCCTGATCAAACTGATCACTTTTCATGTTTGTACGGTTGCAGGGACAACACTTGAAACACTTGCAGGAGTGGTTTCCATGGTAGATCCAGAGGTGGATCAATCAAGGGTAAGACTTACATTACCAATGTTTGTTTTTTAAATTATATGATTGTGTTATGATTAGCTTTGAGTAACTATTTGATATCAGAATGATCGTTCATAATTTTTAATTTTTACTCCTATTTAAAAATTAAGGAGAATATCTCTTACTTTTGCTTATAATTACACTTCGTAGATTAGATGCATTGCTATCCCACTGAACTTTATTTTGCTTAAATGTAAGACTCATTGGCTTTAGGTTAGTATGGCAATGTGATTCTATGTTAATCTTTCATGGCCATTTGAAAGTGAAAATTCTTTATTTTACTCAAGCTCTAAGGCTTCTTGCAAAGTTGCAAGCTTGTAATACATCTTGCTAATCCATAATACTCTGAAGCATTATCACTAAGAAGGCAATACTTCATCCAAGTTGTGTGAGATAGGAATGCAACATGCGATTGAGTACCAAATTGAGTGATGAATTTTTTTTCATAGGTAAAGAATATTTCACTGATTATCAGGTGTACAAAGGTACTTAGGCATTCCAAAGTATAACAAAAGTAGGCTTCCAACAGCAAGAAAAAACATCACAATGCTGCATGAGAGAACAATATACAAATATAAGTTAGTGTCATTTAAAATCACCAAGTTTGCAGGCCATCAAGCTGTGAATTTTATTGAGTAATCCTGCGAGGGAATTGCTAATGCCTCTAAATTGTCTGCAGTTTCGTTCCTGCTAAATATAGTATATAGTTGCTACAAGCAGAGCTCTTCTATGCCTTGAACCTGGACATTTTCTTCTCTCTAGAGTCTTATACCAAGGCCGGAATCTAATCCAAGACTTATGTCTTCCTTGTAGCCTCATATATGATAGTATTTGATCACATATTTGAGCTGAAAATAAGCATTTAAAGAACAAATGCTCAACAGTTTTATTATGAGCCCACAAAGGTTACTGTGTGCATCATTTGTTCTCCCCAAGCTTTAACTTTATCCTTGGTCATGAGCTTGTTGAGCATAACTAACCACAAGATTTTGTCAAATCATGCTTATGTATTAAGTTAAAAGATTTGAGACTGTTCATATCAGTGTAAGTGATAATGTGCATTTATAGTACTTGATGAAATAAAATAAATTAGGTTAGAGAGATTTGAACCTTGTGAAATTTTGCATATACCTTAAAATTCACAGATATAATGGTATATTATTATAATCATAAATACCTTGGGCTCGAATTTAAAAAAAAAAATTAATTTAACCTTTTTTACCTTCAACAAATCATCATAGGCTATATCCCTTTCGCTCATTTGTTAGAACTATAAGTAGATATAGTAGTTTAATATATTTTGTCTAAAGAGCTTTATTTTTTCCCTTTCCTTTTTTAGTTGTTTAATAATAATTGTAATTGACTCAATTGTTATATACTAAAGATTCTGAAATTTGGAAATTCCTATTAGAGAGTAAACTTTGACTAAATGGACATTATCAAATATCTTGCAATATCTTAATTCATGTAAGCAAATATGAGCTCAAATGGCAATTGGAATTACTATATATGAGGAAAGTACTAATTTCATGATACATATAAAAATTGATAATGCAATTGCTAAAGGAAATTTTAAGCTTACAGGCTACAAGTCATATGATAACTTAGAGAATGATAGTTAGCCAAAACACATTTACGTCTATTAGCTTAATTATTCTATTGATATACTCTATAGTATAACAAATATTATAGATGTTAATGTCAGAAATGTTGGCAGACATTATAATGTAAGAAATATTGTAGATGTAATGGGTATTTGTTTAAAAAGAATGTTCTTTATAGGAGAGATTTATTTCTATATTGCTTTGTTCATTATCAATGATTCAATCAGTACTTAGGTGATCTGCTCTAATTCCCTATGCATCCATGTTTCATGTTCCTTTAACTTTGTGTTAAAAGGTTATATATGTCTTAATATGTCCTTCTTATTGTTTTAGCCTTTCCTATGACCATAAAACCATGGCGAAACAGTAAGAGACATGGGGAGCTGCTACGAGATCAACAATTTGATGCTATTTAGTTGAGGTCAGGTCTTTGGTGAATGAAGATGTTTTTAAGCTCTATATTTTGTTGCTAAATGTTGCTAATGTTCTAATTTTTTGGTGTGAGTATGTTAGGAGTTGTTTTGATAGATTTTTGATGTATACAGCTAGGGAATTTTATGTTTTTTTTTGGTATGATGTAATGAGAGATACTCTTCATTTTATTCTTTGGTTGGAGATTTTGATGATTATCTGTAAGTAGATTATAATCACCCATTTTTTTTAAGAATGTATTGCTTGGTTGGGGTCTTCTTTCAAGACTCAATCCTTTCTCTTAAGAAGACCTGAGAAGAGCTTGACTTCATAGTGATTAACCGATGCTATATAATTGTCTATGCTACTTGACATGTATTTTTTTGAAAACATATTGCACTTGCTGAACCAATTCTATTGTATTCTATCTTGAATGCTGGTCATATTATTTTGTTATAGGACACAAAAGATTTAATGTTCAATCCAAGTATCTCATTCATTCAATGAGGTTATTAGTGTGATTCTTAGTTGTTATATCCAAATGTCTAAAAGATTTCAACTTATTCGTTTTGACGTCGCATAAGGTCCAATGACTTTATTTTATGTCTATATATTTGACCTATTGCTTACATTCAAAAATTTAATAACAAATCTTTTCCTAAATAAATTTAAAATTTTATAAAAAATGATAAAAAAATTACCACGTGCATTGCACGTGCAATCCAACTAGTTTAAGATAAAAGTAGGTCTGGACGAATCATGACTCGCTTTTTGATTGATAGCCAAACAAAGCCAGATTGAACTAAAAAGCTATGTACTATGGAGAGAGAGAAAATCTATGCGTACACCCAATGACAATATATATTTTAAATCAAGGACTATAAGGTCCCACGCGAAACGGAATGACATGACTTTGTTTCTCGTGAAAGGCTTAGGACCTGTTTGGTTGGCTTTTTTTTGTTTGGGTTTTCCTGTCAAAACTGACAAAACCTGTCAGTTTTAGCAGCTTTACTTGCAAAAACGCTCATTTTTGGGCGTTTTTGTAAGTAAAGCTGTCAAAACTGACAGTTTTGTCAGTTTTGATAGGGAAATAAGGGCAAAAAATACCAACCAAACAATTAGGGGCTGTTTGGATGCCTTTAGAAAACTAGAGTATTTATGACAAAAAATAGAAAGTGGTTATTCACCTCATCACCTTCCATTCAAGTGTTTACATTGTTTGGTTAGGAATCTTTGTGAATCCTAAAATAATAGTATTACATTGTTTGGAAAGTATAATGTAGAGTAGAGTATTTATGACACAAAATAAAAAGTGGTTATCCACCTCACCACTTTCTACAATGTTTTGACTTTTTATTATTTTTTTGGACACATTTATGACATTGTGTCAGCTTTCCAACAAAATTACTCTTAATTTTGATGATTTTATTTTCAGTGACATCTCATCAAAAGATGTAAGCTTTTCATGTAAAAAAGAATTTAAACAAACAATATAAAGTGATTAAAGCTGACATTGAGACCCATTTTTTTACAATTTCCATCCTTTTACGTGGTAAAAACATACAACCAAACAGCCCCTTACGAAATGACAACTTGAATGGCCAATTCAGAGATTTGTTCTTGCTTTTGACTTAAGAACTAGTGTGAACAACGTGTAAAGTACAATATATATATATATTTTCTGTTACAGTAATTCTGATTTTAAATGTTGTATTTTTTTTATTTTTTACATTACTACAGTATCTACTCTGCTATAGTGTTTTAATTGCTACAGCATCCCGCTCTGCTACAGTATTTTTAAAATTCCGCCTTGTCCCCGTGCGCTGTGATATTTACTCAAAATGCTACAGTATCTCATGTCCTATTGCTACAGCAATTATACTGCAGTAAATAATTCTGTAACATTAATAGTGAATATTGGATTTTATCATTTGTATAAAGGAACAGATAAAAGAATATGAGGTGCTGTTTACTCCTGTTAGGTTCTTAATATATGGGGCTTATTTGTATATGTACCGCTAAATCACCTATGTTTACAAACATACCCTTTAGTTTTTAGTATTTGCAAAACTACCACTCAAATCATCAACTTTGTAGAAAACACCCCTTCATCAACAAATTATCAACTTGGTGATAAAATTTTACTATTTTATTGACAACTATTATATTATAATTACAAATTACTTTATCAAAGTTGATTAATGAATTTGAGGGTCATTCTTCTCTAAAATTGATGATTTTAGGGATTTGAAGGGTACTTTTTTCAAATATCCTTAATGTAAAGCTTATATATGCAAATAACCGTACTATGTTAGTATAGGCAAGGGTTAATTGGAGATGGTTGCCTTATTTCCATCAGATAAGGGATTTCAAATATTATCTACAGATAAATAAGCAAAATATATTACAAAAATGACCAACAAAGTGAAGGAAAACAAAACTAACAGGTTGATTTCTCAAAACATTGTCTGCCAAATTGCTTCTTCCCCTTCTCCACAGCGCTCATGAACCTCTTCCATCCTCTCTACAGACTTACAAATGCCGCTGCAGCTCCAGTCAAAGGATGCACCGCAAGGATTCCCTGCTTGGGCTTTCCACTCACAATCTGGCACTTCAAAGTTGTATTAGAATCTTGTAGAATGAAGTATAGACGTAGGAATTTACAATAATCAAAGCGAAGTAAAGAGCCATATGACGAAAAAGACACCATAAGCTGTCTCTCACAAGCGTGAGCTGGATTAGAAGTTGAAAAAGGTCAGTGAAGAAGGGGTAAGTTTTACCCCCACCCAGTGAGCTGGATTAGACGTTGAAAAAGGTCGATGAAGAAGGGGTTAGTTTTACACACCCAACGGGGCACCCCACCCAACAAAAAGAAGAAAAAAAAGCACCAAGGATTACTCGCAGCATGAATACACCAAAAGCTATTTCTTACCTGGAAAAATACTGTATACGTTCATATCAGCAGAAATCTACCAAAGTAACAAAAACTATCACGAACTTCTATGTTATTGTCAGATGACTACCATGGACATTCAGTTTCAGGCATTTATCAGAAGAGCATCATATCTTTTCTAATAGTCCATGAAATCTTTATGCTAATTAGAAAGTTAGGATATTTTTCCTTCAACAAAAATGTTTGCCAGTGTGATGCAAAACACCTGATCGTTTTATGCTAGTTTCGTGAAATTTACCCTTAAAAAAAACGATGACTGGGGTTTTAAAGACGTGTTGTCAATATGACATTATGACCCGATACTCTATGAGTTAAGTGTCAAATTCCTGGATAAGTTAATTTTAAGCAATGGACAGCCATGCAATATAAAATTGATAGGCAATTATAAGGTAAAATGTTTATTTTCGTTTATATCATTTTAGCTGATGCAACCAAGGAGAAAGCTATTGAATTTTCCAAAACCAGAAAGATGTTAAATATTAAGAATCAATAAAAAAAATTCTCATATTACCAGTATATTATGTGGGAAGGATTACAATCAAGAGGTTAGGATGCAATAATAACTACTGCTACATTGTCAATACATTTGCTGCATCAACAGTATCTTCTCGTATGTTATATAGTCAACCTTTGCACATTATTAGAAGAAATTATAATAATTTTTTTCACTAAACTAACGTGACTGGTAGACATAGTACCCTATGAAAAAGTATGGTAATGCTTCTGCACCCTCTGACTCTGCAAATAAAATTATGGATAAAAAAAGACTTCTTCAAAGTTCACTAACATCAACCTAGATGAATCCATTTGAGACCTGGCTAATCGCAGCGAAAAAAGACACTACCGCTAGAAATGTGGTGAAAAGTGACAACTGAAGAGGGAAAAAAAACTAGTTGATAACATGATACAGTTACAGAAATCAAGCATCAATTAAAGTAAATAAAGGAGGATTATCAACCTGGAGGAGTCCCGCAACAGAGACTACGTTCATCAATGTGTTCGACATCAAGACCAATGAACCAAGAACCTAAAGAAACATCTTCATTAGCATACCTGTGGAGTATGTGCCTGGAAAATTAAGGAACATTTTAATCACAGAAAGAGAATAGAAAAAGAAACAAACATAACAAGACCAATAGGAAAACAACCATAATCAACTAACCTATTAACTGATATGTATGTGGCCAAATCCTTGGAGATAGCATACAACTGTCCTGTTGCATGTCTGAAGTACTTATTGCCCTCTTCTCCAAACTTCCAGTATTCTGGTTCGTGATATTTTACTCCTCTAAAGACATTCACCAAAGAAAAAACATGATCCCAAACATAGTCTAAATATGCCAACTTAGAAATTAACTAGGTTACTTCAGATCTTACTGCTTTGCCAGAACTGGTCCGGATTTCATACAGCCTATATAAACACGTGGTTTTGACCTGTGACGTGCTAGAATTGAACCAATAGTAGCTGTTGCAAAGTAATCATCAAACATACTCTATTAAACTCAGAATTCCATTAGCAAATGTGTTGCAAAATCCAGTAAAGGTTGAGGTAATAAACCAAGATTAACATGCACATCATCATCGACTTTAATATAGAAATCAGCATCCCATTTTGCTACTGCCAAGGAAAAATATATCCGAGTTTTCAATGATAATTCATGGTACCCTTCAATATGGTTCTGTAAAAGAGATTTCCCATTATTTACTAGCTCAATTCCCGAATAAGTACAAAGTTTTGATAGGAATGGACTCAATGGTCCTAATTAGAGATTTTACCAGTCTAAGGAAATCTTTTTGTTGTTCTATTTCCGCATCAATGGCACGCTCCACAACACCACCAGGGGTTGCACTAATAAATTCACAGGCATATAACTTATAAGCTGATACATAACATCAAGTCAAAATGTGAAGATAGATCACTAAGTTTAAATAACATCTCTCACCTGTGGCCAATAACAAAACGCATAATAATCCCTCTCTCTTTCTCCAACCTTCTCAATCTCTCCCCTGCCATTAACGAGCATTTTATGTCTAAACTGCACATTTATTAGTTCGACACTAGCACAGATAAAGCGAAAGGCTAAGCTACCTTGAGGCATCCAAGTCTCTCTGATTGAGTCTCTTCGTTTTCTGCTGCTGAATGCGGTCATGATGCCCATCACAAAGAAGACCTTAGGGCGATACTTTGGTTGATTTATTGGTGGTCTTGCATAAATTGGGAACTTTTCCTTGTTATTCTCTTGCGCAGCTCTAGCTACTGCCAGTTGCATCTCCAGACTGGAAATTGTTCTGTCTAATGTCCTGAAGCATGTTACCATGAACAGATTATAATAGAATCTAAAAAGGGGTAAATTGCAGATAAACCCCCTTGTCACACATCACTCTTTTGTTAGCATTTATCACCTAGGATTGGTTTTGAGAATGCTAAATTGTAGATAACCACCCTCTCCCTTACAAATTGAGGAGCCATAACGCTATTGAACATAGAGATTACGGGGGTTACTTCAGTACCACTTATTACCCATCAACTCTTTTATTATTAGCGCTTAAATCCCTGTATTGGCATTTTGAGAAGGATAAATATAAACCCCATCTCCTTTTCGAATTGAGGGGTAATAAATGTTATTGAAGGTATAGAATTAGATGAGCGGGGTTGCCTGCAATTTATCCTAAAAATTGAATTATCCAATACTACTACCACTTTCATGAGTCCAAAACAGATAAATAACTAAAAGAAGAAAAATGCTAATACAAAAATAGGACTTGCACAGCCCTAACAAAGGATTACAGAAAGTACATGATTACATCTTGAGCTTGTGAAACTTGATTAAGAATACCACCAGCATGAACGGAGCTTTCCTGGATTACGGAAAGAAAAATTAGCAATGCGTTGAGATAAAAAGTTGTAATGCATGAATGTGATTGTTAACTATAACCTGGAAATCCTGCAGTTAACATACCATCTTTTGGCAACTTATATTGTCTTTAAGAGCGCCCTTTTGATACCTCTCCTCCGATGTATCTTCGTTTTCTTTATCTAGCTCGACAGTCCAAAATCTGTAAAGAAAAGTGTACAGATTCGCTATGTTTATGTAGGGAAACTCTCAAGATTAACTTGCAATGCCACGTTTATGTGTGTGACTCGTCTTAAATAACATATCCATGGTATTATTCCTTACATGCCTTTTTCATAAAGCACTATAAATGAAAGCATTCTTTGTGTCATACGAAATGTGGGTGCTGCAGCGATAGTTGCATCTATCCATAATGCAAGATGGCAGAAACTATCAAATTAGACCATCAACACTTCAAAATTTTAGACAGAAGCGAATCCAATACTGATTGCGCTACATGATTAAGTTACATACAGATAATGTAAGACAAATCTATTTGACGACGCATTTGTATCATGGACTAATTCTTGCAATTTATAACTCCATATGGAATTTAATCCAAATTGTATCAATTCTAAGGGCAACAGGTAGCCTTAATGAGGATCAAACTGGAAAAAATATCTGCAATCGGTACAAAATCAAACAAGGCAGTTCCCAAATCACAAACGAACTCACATTGCAGAATAGAGAAAAATCGTAACTAGATCAAACCCAACTCAAGAAGTATCATAAAATTTTTCAATTCTTGATACGTAAAGCAAATCCAAACTAGACCCAGCAACAATCAAAAGAAGGAAATCACAAAGAACCCATTTGTTAATGAAACAAAACAAAGACTAAATATGGGGGAAACACGAAATGTTACCTGTTGACAACGAAAACACCCAAAAAGAAGCAAGAAACGCAAAGAAAAGAGACCCATCTGGCGGAAAAGCCAGCAGCTGCAACCCTCTGGTGCCTGATACCTATCACTGCACCCATTGACAATGTCAATAACACCCTCTACTATCTCCTTCTAAGCTTCACCATCAGAACCCAAAGCTTTCCATTAAACCCAAAAACTCCCACGAGGCATGAAGGATATACTTGTTTACTAGACTGTAATGGCCATCTCTCTCTGGCTTTTGCTTTTTATTCTTCGCTTTTTTTGGGCTCAAATTGTTTCAAAATTGTTTCGTCTTTCTCGGTTCAAACAACTATTTTTTTCTTCACTCCTTTAACTCTGTTGTCTCGTACTCTTTGCTGGCTCACTTGCCCATGTGGTCGATTCTGATGGTCTTTTGAGAGCTGTTTAGCTTATCCGGTTTCCTTGCTAGTGGAACATCGCTAAAAAGGATAACATTAGGACGACGGTGCACAATATTGATTTGAATTTTTATAATTCTCAATTTAAGTTTACACTATTGATTTAAATTGAGCAAAATAGCCAGATTGGTATATTTTTTAAAGGCTTGGTGACATGTTATTATATTTTCTTTTAGTTTTATCAGATTGGTATAAATTTTCGACTCCGGCATCACATAGGCCTTAAATTTGGCCGGAGTTACTGTTCCGGCCAGGGTGATAGGATTTTTTATAAAAAAACCCATCATCAAGTACAATTTCCTGCTCCTAACCCCCCTCCTCCCTCCCTCCTCCTCCTCATCCTTTTCAACCTCCCCCTCTCCCTCCTCCTCCTCATCCTCTTCCTCCTCCTCATCCTCTTCAACCTCCCCCTCTCCCTCCATGCCTAACCTACCACAAACACTCTGGCTTCTTAATGTCGGCAGTTGCATGCACCTTAAACCACCGAATGAAAAATCAGAAACAACTTAATAAAAATCAGGAAGGACCAATTCAATCTCTGCCACATCTTTCCTAAAGGCAAGTAGAGCTGACCTACATATACCAACTTGATTGCTGTATATGAAATGTATACAATCACAATCAGTCAGCCAACAGATATCGTAAAGCTTCATACAACTGAAAGTATCAGTAAATCCTAAGATCAGGAACGACAACATTCACAGGGAGTACAAAAGACGAATCGGGGAAAAAAGAGCAAAGCAAATAAGTAAAATAGGCAATCCAGTTACCAAGTATATTGCTTCACACAATACATTGAGAGAATTCACAACTAAGAGATCAAAAAAATGTCTCAAAACGATATATAAAGCAATACCAAGATACATTCTCGACAAGTTCTTTCATCATGGCATTCAAAACAACATATCCCGAATCCCCACTACATAACCATCCATTTCACAGAAGTTTACTATAAATATATATTTTTAAAATCTTACTTCTTTCTCATTCCATTGGGGGACTTAATCCCAAAGCAGAAGGGAAGTCGAAATTTACGCTACCTATGGCAACAACACAAAGCTGAAGCAAACTCCATACCTTACAATTGAAAAGGATTAAAAAGATATCCGGTGATTTATTATGGGAGGAAAGTACATCTACACATGCGGAAACAGAACCAACACGTATTATGAAGAGGATGAGGAGGAGGGGGAGGAGGAGGGAGAGGGGGAGGTTAAAGAGGATGAGGTGGAGGAGAGAGATGGGGGTTAGGAACAGGAAATTGTATTTGGTAAGGAGGTTTTTTGTAAAAAAAATCCTATCAGCCCTGATCGGAACAGTAACTCCGGCCAAATTTAAGGCCTATATGGCGCCGGAGTCGAAAATTTATACTAATCTGACAAAACTAAAAGAAAATATACCAACATGTCACCAAGCCTCTAAAAAATATACTAATCTGACCATTTTGCCATTTAAATTGTTATAATTCTCAAATTAACCCATTGAGAACTTGTGTATGCTATAGACCACCTGATTATATAGGGGATGTTCATAGAATCCTTACGCATGTAACATTAGTATGAGTATAAATTTTATCAGAACATTTGTTATGAGCCACTCGTGAGGAAAATAGAGAGCCTATTTGAAAATTAGAATTGTTCTCTTTATGGTTAAAACATTTACATTTGTATAGAGAAATTTTTGATAAAATTTGTATTCACGTAAAACAGACTTATTATCAAAAGCTATTTTAATTAAGATTGCATGGAACAAGTAAATGATGTCCTACAAAATTTTCCAATACCGAAGTTCACCTTACGATAAATGGTTGAGAATGATGAGAATTATTTCACCAATGCATTGTTGAAAAAGGTGGAAAAATCACATGAGAAAAGAAGCTATAGGAACTCTTAGGTCGGTCGACTGATCGAATTCATCAGTTGATTGATCACGTGCACTCTTCAGGACTAGAAAACAATGCACTAATTAGTCGACTGATGAGCCTTCATCGGTCAACCGATGGACATCCACCAGTCGACTGACGAGGACTCAGTCGACTGATAGTGGATATTGGGCTGATTTGGATTCCTAGCCTATTTTGGTTTGGGCGTTAATATAAATAGAAACACGTTTTCTAGGGTTTAGAGATAGATTTAACAGAGAAAAGATGTTGTTTTGAGCACTTTGAGAGGGAGATTATTGTGAGGGAGTGAGATCTTTTGGTTAGGGTTATTTTGAGTGTTTGAGAGAGTTGTAACTCATTGTTGTTCTCCTCCATATAGTAAAATCTCTCCATCCTCTCCACGTGGAAGTAGGCAACTTGCCGAATCATATAAGTTCTCTGTGTTTGTGATTTGTTTTGGTCGTTCTTTTGTGAATTATACTCGTGGTGTTCTTCTCGCATTGTTTACCGACTCGTCGTGGATTGTACACGCTTCCGCCGGGTATAACAAGTGGTATCAGAGCCGAATTTCAGATCTAGGGTTTGATTTGGGTGGAGAAAAACTCGGTGTTGGAAGTTTGGATCTTGGAAATCTAGGTTTCGGTGGAGATAGCGTTGCGGAGTTGCCATTGGAGATCTCGCCTTCTTCGTGTGGTGGGGAGATTATTTTGGAATCCTATCTAGGATTTAATTTGAGTGATTTCTTTATTGACCTTCTTGTTTTGATGATGTTTAACAAACAATTTACTTCTAATATTGTTTGTCTAGTATTTGTGTTTTCGTATTTATTCTAGGCAAACAACGAGTTGGAGGATGGATGGAATCGAGCATTCACGATCATATCAAATGGAGGTTGGCGGAATGTCGGGTTGAAGCCCTTACAATTCAAAGTTAAAGATCAAGTTCAAGCTTCATCCGCATAGTGTACCAAGTCAAGCTTATTGAAGATCAAGATCGGCTTGGGTAATCTAGTTTAGGTTTTATATTATGTGTGTTAAGTACCTTAAGCTCAATATCATATACACACACGTATTTGGTTTCTATGTATATATATAGTTATATATATACATGCATGGCTTTGGATTTTCATGTTTTGGACATTTTTGTAAAATGATAAGTTTTCTCAAATGGTAAGTGAAATTCCAAAAATTCCTTTTGTAACATGTTCATTAACATATTTATAAACATTTCCCAATGTTTCATAATTTTTGGAATTTATTTGTTATTTTTAAAGGCACTTTAAAAATCAGATTTTCAGCATTAATAGTGTCTGTGCATGTTTATAAGTCGACTTATAAACCCTGACAAGTCGACTTATAAACTCCTCTAGAAAGTGCATTTTCTTCTCTGCTAAGTCGACTTATAAAACAAGGCAAGTCGACTTATAGTAAGTCGACTTATAACTTTTATAAGTCTACTTATGAAGTGTTGCACAGTTATGTATTTTCAACCAGTTTACAAAATAAATTATTTTTCTCAAATAGGAAGTGATATTTAAGAAATTCTTTCTCTAACATGTTCATATACATGTCTAGAAACTTCTCACAAAATTTTATAATTTTTGGAGTTGATTTACTATTTTTAATTGATTTTACAAAACCAGATACGCAAAATTTCAGACTCTGCCAAAAAACCTGTATTGTCTGTTAAGTCGACTTGAAGTCGACTTATAGGCTGAAAATTTGGCTGTAACGGCTAGTTATAAGTCGACTTATCACTGTAGCAAGTCAACTTGTAACTGCATAACGGCTAGTTTTCCAGACTCTTTGTTTTTCGGGTTTTTTGTCCTTTTGCTGGGTTTTTCTTATGTTTTGGGGTCTCCTATATATACCCCCTTATACCCAGCTCTATAATAACAAAGAGAAAAGTTTTAAAGAGTTTTTACAAGTTGTTTAAGGTTTTCTAAGTATGTTTAAGAGTTTGGTTTGTGAAGATAATTTCACAAGGGCTTGAGGAGATAATCTTTGGTGTTTGGGCTTCAAATCATCTCTCTCTCACTCTTGTCATTTATTGGATAAGTTTTCTAAACTCAATCTAGCTTTACATTTTATTGTTTGATTATCATTTTATTAAGCTAGTGTTTGTAGGCGTATAAAATTGCCTATAGGTCCCTTAACATGGCTCGGCACGATAATTCGACAAATCAACGAACGTTCGAGCGACGAGGCGATGAGGCACGCAAGCAACGGAATACGTTCGCGTGTGGAACCAAACCAACGGTTCGGAAAAATCAACGAGTCATCCAACCAAGAGAGGATTCGTACTCAAACACCGAGGCAGAAATACTGCCAAATAAAGACGCGGGCTATCAAATCAAAGTCCGGGCGAATCAAACGAAGAACCGAAAGACGGAAAACACCGGAAAACGACAAAACGGAACACACCCGGGGACTCGGCCTAAACCGAGCCAACCCGGGGTGGCTCGGCCCGAGCCACCCTGAGGTGGCCCGACTCCCCCCCTCTCTCTTGTGCACGAATGCACAGTGAAGAGAGGCTATAAATAGGGGGGGTGGTTGTTCATTTGAGGGGACTTTTTCTGAAACTTCTGAAGAGCCGAAACTCTGCCGGATTGCGACCTCAACTCGGAATTGTGAAGGCTTAAAGACTTGGATACTCAGATCTACGTTATTCTACTCCGGATCTAAGCTTGGTTCTTAGATCCCGAGATTTGAGCGAGCGTTTTCTTGGTGACGATCCCTCCCGGCTATTATCTCCTTGGTGAGATAATACCCGTCATACCACGTAGATTTGTTCGGATCGAGATTGCGCGGTGGTCCACGGTAATCAACCCCGGCACAGGCAAACAACCCACGCAAGCGAGGGACCATAAAACAGGAAACTCGTGATTTGTTCTGAGAGAATTGTAATTTTTATTTCTTTATTTTGATTTTTATTGTAACCGGCTCTTATAAAACGACCGGATCTTTGTAAACGCATAAAGTTGTTATCAAAGTTGTAATGAAATCATCTATGAAGAAGAACACAATTTTCCACGCGAACAATCTGGCGACCACAGTGGGAGCCACCGATCTCGCTGCCGAGATCGGAGTGTCGCAGCCGCGGATCTCGATCCCGGTCGTGGAGGAAGTCGAGTATGAATTCGACCAGCAGAAATACGAGGAGTATGTGTCCTCGTCCGGATCTACCTCCTCCCCCAAGTCCAAGAAGTTCCAGAAGTTCTCCTCCAGGAGAAAAGTCCGTTGGTGTGATGAAGTTGAAGCCACCAACGACGACCTCACCCCAATCGACGCCGAAGCTGTGTTGAGTGAGGCCCTACCGACCTCAAAGAAGGTCAAATCCGCCATTGAAGGCGTGGTGACTCTCTCCAAGAGAGCCCGCCAGAGGCAGCGTCAACGCCTCGCGAAGCAATTCGCCAAGGCCATGGAGTCCGTTGATGGGGTCCGCTATCATGCGGATCTGAAGAACAAACGAGGCAAACAGCCTCAACAGCAAGTGAAGGGTGGTTCCTCCAAACCATCGACAATGGAGTGGGTCCGTGTCAAACGGAATCGCTCGACGTTGGAGGAGCGCATCCGCAAACGGCGCGCGTTATCGGCGCAAGCACGGGCCAAAGCTGAAGAAGCCCGTCGGAAGTTGCAGAAGGAGGTGGTCAAAAAGCCGCCACCAACTCGCAAGGTTTGGAGGCCAAAGTCTGAAGCAACAACTCAGACCAAGGAGCGACAACCGCAGCCTCCGAAAATTCAAACTCCGGCAAGTCAATCTAAACAGCCGGTAATTTCTGCAACTGCTCAGGGAGATCCCGCAGGACCATCCCAGAAGAGAAAGTCTGTTTTGGAGCGCCTCGGCCCACTTCCGAAAGAACGAGGTAAAGCTCCAATCCAAGAACGCTTGGGGCCAATGAAGAAGTCCCAACCAATGCAATATGCTGGGGGTCACCGCAACCCTCAACACTTGGAGAAAACCACGGCACCCAAGCGCACAACTTTGCGTATAGAAGTGCAAGAGCCCGCTGAAGATTCACGCCCACAAAGGCGTGTTTCGAGGCGTGTGACTCTGGATGGTCCGAAGAAGACAATTATTCCTCAGAAGGAAACGTTGTCATCTGATGACGACAACGTTATACCTGAGAGATCGTGCCAACACACGATAGCTTGCTCCGACCTTCAAACGGACGAGCTGTACTATCGTACCGGGGGTACGAGTAAAACCAGAAAGAGGAGCCCTCGAAGGCTCGAAACGCCATGTCCTTGTTCGAAGCTCATTCGGGCGGTACTCTCTGAGTGCAACTGTGTCAAGGCAGTCCCTGAGAGAGTCTCTGTGTTTGAAAGACTCAGCAATGGAACGCCAAAACCAAGGCATAGGCGTTTCCAACGAAGAAGGAAGATGGTCGAAGATGGTGAGCATTCAAGGGTCACCGCAAATATGACCAGCACAGGAACATCGGCTCAGGAGAACCCCGAGGCGGTTCCAGAAATATCCCAACGTGTAACTCGTCTACAATCCGGGGCTATCATTCGCGCGACGTATGGTAGAATCCGAACGAGAGTACCTTCGGGAGATGAAGAATCAGATGCTGGCTCAGCAGTGGCGTCTGATAACACAGTGTCCAGTGAAGGACAACCCCGCGAGGTGTTTATGATAAACGCGGAGCAAGTGGCCAAGATGCTTGAAGATGCCATGGCCAAACAACAGGAGACCTTTCGGTTCGAAATGCAAATGGCTATGCAGAACATGAGAGAGATGCATGACCAACAGCTCCAAGCATTGAGGAATCAACAAGGCGAACCAAGTCGTCCCAACCAGAACAACCTGAAAGATGAGGACACAAATGAGGGTCACAATGCCAACAACCCTCCCATCAACCCAGGGGGTGGTAATGAAAATGCTAGCGAAGACACAGGTGAAAGCCTGAAAATTAAAAATCTCAAGAGCAAGATCAACACATTGATCTCTGCTCAAGAGACGAAAAAGACGGGCATTCCTTGTCCATACCCGAGAGAGTGGGAATCAATCCCATATCCGGCAAAGTTTAGTCTAATTAACTTTACGCCATTTAATGGGATGGGTTCACCTACTCAGCATTTGATTTATTTCAAATTGCACTTGGGAGTCATCTCTGGTAATGAGCCTCTGATGGTGCGGTCATTCGTCGGCACTCTTCGCGGAGCTGCCTTCGATTGGTATCGTCGCCTCAAGCCAGGAAGCATAAACAGCTGGGACGACATGGAGACCAAGTTCCTCACGAATTTCTTCGACGATGATACCGAGATCTCTATCGGATCACTGCTCGATGAGAAGCAAAAAGACGGGGAGTTGGTCGATACATTCGTCAAGAGGTTCCGGAACAAGGCGATGAATTGCCGGGACCCGATCACTGAGGAATTCATCCTCCAGACCTGCCACAACAACCTTTCACTGGACGTGTTGGAAGCAATGGGCACAGCACCATCCAAGACTTGGAAGGATTTGAAGGTTCGAGGAGAGCAAGCGGAGCGATTCCTCAGAAGAAAGAAGGCGGAGAGAGGCCAACCGGCAACGAATCCTCCAAAGCAGAACTTCAACCAGAAAGGGAAAGGTAAAGCTCATGTTAATGCTGTTGATGCTAACCAGACTTTTCAATTGCAACCTCAGTAACAGCAGCCGCAACAAAGAGCGCCACAACAGTCGCAGCCGCATTGGCAGCAAAGGTCTCAGAAGCAAAAGTCTTCAGAGCCGAGGTTTCCCAAAGTCTACTCCTTCAAAGATGATGAAGTTCCCGGCATCTTCAAGTATCTGTTGGAGAACAACAAAATCCAGTTGCCGGCGATCGTGGATCATGAAGGAGCCACTAAGGTGACGGACCCGAAGTACTGCGCGTACCACAGAGCGGTCCACCACCCAACGAAGTCTTGCTACCACCTCAAGGACAAGATCCAGGCGTTGATCGACGTAGGGGTCATAACTCCAAAACCGGCCAAGAATGTGGGAGCAAATGCGGTGTCGATCAGTTTTGGATCAGTACCTATAGATTGGTTCGAGCCAAAACGCGTTACCAAAGTCGGGATGAAGACAGTGAATGACGACCCGCACGGACAACGTCAAAAGGGACTTGTGCCTCACACAACCCCAAACGGTGAAATTCTCTGGGTGCACCCCGACCTGATTGAAGATGAACAATGGGCCGGATCGTCATCCAAGAAGAAGTCCAAAGGGAAAGGCAAGTCTTGTTACGGAGTTTCTGCCATCCCAGGAGAAGATGACGAAAGAATCCCCGCTTTCCCACTTTCCGACGAGGAGCAGGAAGTCTTTGCGACCCGGAGTGGAAATGAATACCACTTCAAATATCCATCCCCTGGCGATCAATTTGCTGAGCAGGGGGTGACAAAATGAGGACCCGCCAAGACTCTCACAGAGCTGGGGGTGTTACGGTTCCTAAACCGGTTGAAGATGCCCGACGACAGCCGGTTGACAAACAGAAAGAAAAGAGGCCCGAAGAGTTTCAGAATCCGAAGCAGTCTCGTTTCAGTCGTCCGATTGGAAAGGACAAACCGGAGAGTTTAAAAAATCCGTGCGTCTTCGACATCATGGCTCAGCTGGCCAATATTCTAGCACGGATAATGCTGTACGAGCTACTACGGTTGTCCAAGGAAACTAGAGAAGCCTTACAAGAGGCCTTGGCCGATTCAGAGGCGTTCCTCACCAGGATCAAGCCAGCACCTGAGGAGCTAGAATTGTTAGCCCAACAGTGTAACGTGGCAGCTAAGAACCTTTCCTGCATCACCTTCACCAAAGAGGACATGCAGACGAAGAATTCAAATCATGATCGGCCCCTATACTTCGTCGGGTACATTGGCTCCAGTGAAGTCAACCGAATCCAAGTGGATCCGGGTTCCGTTGTGAGTATTATGCCACTTCGACTAATGCACAGCCTTGGCATTCCAGTCAGCAAGTTGGCGTCTACAGGCACAGTCATCTACGGATTCAACACCAGCGGATCAAGACCTTTGGGTAAAATCCGGATAAAGTGCCAAATGGGCGATTTAAAGACGGAGGTCACGTGCTACGTGATTGATGCTGAGACATCCTATAACTTACTATTGGGTCGGCCTTGGATCCATAGTAATGTTATAGTTCCCTCCACTCTACATCAGTGTTTGAAATATGTCGACACTGATGGAAGAGTTAGGACGGTGGTCGCGGATAAGCAACCATTCAAAGGATATGAGAATTATTTCACAGATTCTCTCCTTTATGGTAACGAATCTGACACGGAACCATCGATCCAAGGCACGGACAGCGGAGAAGAAGCTGATTCCGAAGCCGGATTCGATTACAATGGTGGTTTTGTTTTGAATGACATTATACCCTTTGTAATCAATCTCGATGACGAACAGTCGTCAGACGGCGGTTGTAACTGGCAACTTGCCAATATTGAAATAAATCCTGGTTTAGAGTACTCCTTGTCTCTTGATGATGTGATAGAAGGATTATACAATAATCCCGATTTATGTATGCCACTCCGATCATCTTATGTAACGAAGAAACGCCTCCAGCATTCCTTCGGAACAACTCGGATTATTCCTGCCAAAGCAGGAGGACAAAAAGAAGTGATCTACGGTAAAGGAGAAAGTCTTCCGTTGCCAGATCATTTCCTAAGAGAAGATGAAAACGACGACAAATCTGGTCTGCACTTATCAAAGTATAGTCCGGAAGCGCGTACGCTCATGGAAAAACAAGGATACGACTTTACACTCGGAGAAGGTTTATACTTCAACCGAGGTTCCCGTGTCCCAGTCAAAATGGCATATGTCCCAAAAGGGAAACCGGATAATTATTACCGTCACAAGAGAGGCCTAGGCTATGTCTCATCAGACGACGAATGTGGTTGGCAAATCATCGATCAAATTGCTAACAAAGCTAAGGATGGGTACTTGCCAGACTCTTCAGTTGAGGATTCCGACACAAGTTTGGGAGAAATGTTCAAAACCTTAATGTCGAACATGACTACAGCTGATCCATCTACAATGGAGGACGACGATCAAATGCAAACGTGGGAGGACCCATGGGTTCATCACTTAAACATGTAGTATGATGATAGGTTCGAGCAAAGGGAGCCACCCACCGAAGACGAAGTAGTCCAGATCAATATGGGTGATGAAGCCAATCCAAAGCCCATATTCATCAGCGGTAGTCTTCCCCCAGATGAAAAGGAGGAATTAATTGCCTTGATCAGAGAGTACATTGATGTCTTCGCCTGGAACTATGAAGACATGCCAGGACTTGACCCTAATGTGGCAATGCACCGCCTCGACATCAAGCCGGATGCCAAACCTGTCAAGCAACAGCAAAGACGGTTTCGTCCGCAGATCATGGAAGCCATCGAGGCTGAGGTTAAGAAGTTGATCGACTCAGGATTCATCCGAGAGGAACAACATCCAGACTGGTTAGCCAACATCGTTCCTGTCATGAAGAAGAGTGGCAAAATCAGGATTTGCATCGACTTCAGGAACCTGAATGAAGCGTGTCCGAAAGACGATTTCCCTCTCCCAATCACGGATGTCATTATCGACAATACATGCGGATTCGAAAGAATGTCTTTCATGGACGGCTTTTTGGGGTATAATCAAATCAAGATGCACCCAGACGATGAGAAACATACAGCATTCAGAACGCCCCTCGGTATCTTCTGCTATACGGTGATGCCTTTCGGTCTGAAGAATGCGGGTGCCACATACCAACGAGCGATGACTAAGATTTTCCAGAAGCACCTCAGGAAAACTGTTGAATGCTACGTTGATGATTTGGTGGTAAAAAGCTGCAACAAAGAAGATCACGTCAAAGACTTGAGAACGATGTTTGATCTCATGCGGAGTCATCAATTAAAGATGAATCCCACAAAATCCTTCCTCGGAATGTCCAGCGGAAAATTCCTTAGATTCGTCGTCACCACTAAGGGTATACACATTGACCCAGACAAGGTAAAAGCGATAAATGAATTGCAACCCCCGAGGAATCTAAGAGAACTCAGAGGATTGCAAGGGCGTTTAGCTTACATCAGGCGGTTCATCTCGAATCTTTCCGGGAATTGCCAACCATTTTCTAAGCTAAACAAGAAGGGCGTGTCATTTATTTGGGACGACACCTGCCAAAAAGCATTCGAAGATATCAAGGCATATCTGATGAATCCCCCTATTCTTGTTGCACCAAAATCAGATAAACCGTTCTTGATTTACATCAAGGCGATGAACCATTCGATAAGTGCTTTATTAGCACAAGACGATGATAATGGTCACAAACAGGCAGTCTATTACCTAAGTCGGACCTTGATAGGCGCCGAGTCTCGATACCCGATGATCGAGAAAGAATGTCTCGCATTGGTGTTTGCGGTACAGAAGATGCGACATTACTTAGTTGGCCAGACGATTTACGTCATCGCTAATGTTAATCCGGTACGGGTATTCATGACTCAACCAGGTTTGATGAATTGGCGGTTGGCAAAGTGGGCCCTCCTCTTGTCCCAGTATGATTTGTACTTCAAACAGCAGAAGTCAGTCAAAGGACAAGCGATTTGTGATCTTTTGGCGGCAAGTCCGACAACAGATACGGTTGAAGTATACGATGACTTGCCAGATGAAACCCACGAGGTTAATACCACGTCACACCAACAAGTATGGCAGTTATACTTTGATGGTGCCTCGAGAGTAGTCAATAAGGCAGTAACTCCGGGATGTTCTAGAGTCTCCTCCGGAGTCGGAGTTGTCTTAGTTTCCCCAGGGAAGCACGTGATGCCTCGAGCTTATTCGCTGACGAGTCCATGCTCTAACAACGTAGCTGAGTATAACGCACTCCTCATAGGACTCAGTTTCGCCAAGGAGCTGGGGGTCGAATATCTCGAAGCTTTTGGGGATTCTCAACTAATTGTCAACCAAGTTCGTGGGGAGTATGAAGTCAGGAACCCAGATCTGATTCCATAGCACCAAGAGGCCGTCAGAATGGCAGATTCTTTTGAAGAATTTTACATTGAATACATCACGCATCTTCAGAACGCTTATGCAGATGCACTGGCAGCACTAGCAGTATCACTCGCGCAACCGCCCGAAACTGAACTGCTAGTCACAGTAAGATCACACCAACTCTGCGTACCCATATATGATATGGATATCGAAGAGGAGGAAGATAGAAACGTAAACGCCAAAGAGGTGAACTCAACCCAAATCGGGTCCGAGTCCCGAGATTGGCGTTTTCCCATCATCGATTACGTCCAATACAGTATTTTGTCGGAGGATGTAAAGGAAAAAGAATCTATTCGCCGAAGAGCACCACGGTTCTTTTACAATACCGAGACCCATACGTTATATCGCCGGGGATATGATGACTTACTTCTCCGATGCCTTTCGAACGAAGAAGCAAAAGAAGTTCTTAAGGAAGCACATGAAGGAGAATGCGGTGCGCATCAGCCTGGTCCCAAGCTGTATGATCGAATCAGAAGAATGGGATATTTTTGGCCAACAATGGTTCGTGACGCGATCGAGTACGCCCGAGAATGTCACGCTTGCCAAGTGCATGCGAATTATATGCACCAACCTCCGGAGCGATTGCACACATCAACCACGTCTTGGCCATTCGAGACATGGGGTATGGATATTGTCGGTCCTATCTTTCCTCCTTCAGTCAAAGGTGATCGATTTATTCTCGCTATCACCGACTACTTTTCAAAGTGGGCTGAAGCCATTCCGCTTAAAGAAGTGAAGACGAACAACGTCATCAACTTCATCAAGCATCACGTCATATACCGACACGGCGTGCCGAGGCGGATCATTCATGACAACGGTCCGCAATTCATAAGCAACGCCTTCATCAGGTTTTGTGACAAATTCAAAATTCAGGATGTTTCGTCAACAGCTTATTACCCCGCTGCGAACGGATTAGCTGAGGCTTTCAACAAGACGATCATCAAGATCCTGTCAAAGCTTGTGAAGACCAATAAGCGAGATTGGGACGATAAACTCGGCGAAGCGCTCTGGGCTTATCGCACCACAATACGCACTCCTACAAGAGCCACTCCATATTCTCTGGTGTACGGATGTGAGGCTGTGCTACCGTTAGAGATTCAAATTCCCTCCCTTCGGATCGCTCTCGCAATTGAGATGACGACCGAAAAGCGCTTGGAAGCTCAACAACACATCGAGTTCTACCAGGCTAGGATATCCAGGGCTTTTGACAAAAGGGTTCGCCAAAGAAGCTTCAAGGAAGGAGATCTGGTCCTCGCTGCTCGCCGACCAATAATCCTCACTTCCAAGAAGAAAGGTAAATTCGAACCTAAGTGGGAAGGACCGTTTGTAATAGACACAGTCTATTCGAACGGCGCTTATCGCTTAATTTCTCTAGAGGGTGACAGGCAATTAATGCCAATAAATGGGAAGTTTTTGAAAAAGTACTATCCCTAGTACGTTCAAGACAACTCATTTATCGGGAAGTTCCTTGAAGAATATTACACTTAATATTCTAAAGGATAACCCAAGTTCAAACCACCAAAACCCCTCACTGATCAATTTCAGTTGACAGGGAGTTCACCAAAAAAGGTCCAATCTCAATTCAGAGTCCCCTTTCGATAAACGAAGGAACTCTCTTTCTTTTCTCTTTGGTTCAACCCTTTCATGGTTATAACCGAAGCTGAAATTTCACTTCGATAAACGAGGAACTCTTCTTTCGATCAGATAACCAATCCTATAAAAGGTAAGTTTATCTAGATCTTCCGGATTCTCGGAGTAGAGATCCCACTTCTAGTTTCCTTCTTGCACTGGAAATAGAATATAAAATTCTTCCTTTCCAGAAACAAGGAATAGAATATAAAATTCTTCCTTCCTTGTTCAGGGAATAGATTATAAAATTCTTCCTTCCCACACCAACTCTTTTTCCAAAATTTATAAAATCAAGATTCATCTTAGGTACTTTATCCCGAAACCTAAGCAGGGATAAGTTTGCGCCTAACACGCGCTGCCGGTTTAGTCTTTTTTCGCAGAAAAAGACACCAGAGTTCGATTCTGGGGTATTTTATCCTGAAACCTAAGCAAGGATATGCCGACGCCTAACACGCGCCGCCGGTTAGTTCTTAACCGTTAAAAAGAACACCCGTCTGCATATTCAACATTGTGGCAGGTTGTTATTAATAACACCAAAATTCATGCCTCACACGCATGGGGAATTTCATCCTGAATCCTAAGAAAGGATATGCCGACGCCTAACACGCGTCGCCGGTTTAGTCTTTCGCCGATTGAAAAAGACACCAGGGTCTAAACTTGGGGAATTTTATCCCGAAGCCTAAGTAGGGATAAGCCAACGTCTAATACACGTTGCTGGGTAGCCTATTCCCACAACAATGGCGAAGTCTATGTATTCGACATCATAGCACAAAGTCTAAAGGAGTTCATTCCTTTAGCATAACGTCACATGCGGAACGGATTTAGACAATCCGCATGTAAGCCCGATTCAAACGGTAATCGGTAAGAGCACGTCAAATCCGTTGAAGGCTGAGGATTTGCCAAAAATCCTAAGTTAACGTCTTATACACGTTGCTGTTTAGTCTTTTCACAGGAGAAAGACGAAGTCTACGTATTCAATGTCGTAGCACTAAAAGAGTTAACTCTTTTAGCTTAACGTCACGTGTGGAACAGATTTAGACAATCCGCACGCTAGCCCGACTCAAACGGTAGTCGGTAAAGGCTAATCAAATCCGTTAGAGGCTGGGGGTTGGCTAAAAATCCTAAAGCCAACACCTCACACGTGTCGCCAGGTAGCCTATTCCCGTAACAATAGCAAAGTCTATGTATTCGACATCATAGCACAAAGTCTCAGAGAATTCAATCTCTGAGCATAACGTTACATGCGAACGGATTTAAACAACTCGCATGCTAGCCCGACTCAAACGGTAGTCGGTAAAGGCTAACCAAATCCGTTGATGGCTGAGGGTTTGCCAAAAATCCTATGTGTATTGTGGTCAATCATTTCAAACGGAATGACGAATCATGATAAAGATAAAAAGGAAATTCACTAAAAGAGTCAAGAGTCAAAACACTCAGCAAACAAAATCACACATCAAGCCCGTGGCTAAAAATCTGCTGACTGAACTTAGACAGCTTATCATCATAAGCTTGGCTAAGCTCAGCTCTAATGGACTCCTCGGTAGCGGCAGAGGTCTTCGCAGCAGTCTCCTCTGTCTCAACCAGCTCCTGCTTTAAGGATGTCAGCTCGTCAGATAAAGCAGTGTAGGTCTGCTGATCCTGTCCTCTCGTCATCTGGAGAATACCCAAGGTCTCCTCTTTCTCGCGGAGTTCTCTTCTGAGCTGGTCTATCTGGGTCTCACAAGAGACGATGGAAGAGTCAAGCTCGGCAAGGGAAGATAATCTGGTAGCAAGGCCGGTCTCAACTCGAGCTACTCGATCTCGCCGCACCTGAACCTCAAGACTAGCAAGAACCTGAGTCTCGCGCAGTGACTGTAAACGGGTCTCCAGCTCAGCAGCGATAAATGAAGAGACACCGGTATCTCGAAGCTCACGAAACATCTGGAGCTCATGCTCTAAGCAGTCAAGATCGTCAACTATGGCCTTCGCCAAGTCTAGATATCCTGCTTCCCTTATCAAGTTGATTCTAGAATTAAGGAGAGGTTTAAACTGGTGAAGGGAAAGTCCGCCGTGGAAGAGCTTGCCGATCATAGCATTCACAAAGGAGAAGAAGGAACGAACTTCTATGCAGATGACGACCTTGTCAGGATCGTCGTCAGATAACAACTCCTTCACTAAGACATGAAGACGAGAAGAACGTCCTACACAAAAAAGGGAGAAGTCCGTCAAAAGTCTTAATAAGAAAAAGGAATAACACTCTTCAATGAGCTAACTTATACCTTCTTCCCCTTGAGCCGCTGGGGGTAGTGGAGGTGTAACGGCTGTAGGTGCATCAACTGGTGTAGTTGGTCTCACAGCCGGCTCAACAGGGTCTTTCTCAACAAAAGCTCCTGCCAGATTCAAAATAGAATTCGTAGAGGCGTTACATTATAGTTGCATTAGTCAAGATTGGCTAGTCCTATAATTAACTCAGAAAGAAGCACATACCTTCAAAGGAACCATCCTCGGGATTTTCAGCGAAGGCGGGCTCAGAAAATATATCCCCAGGTAACTGGTCATCGATCTGAGGAGAGCTATATATGTAGCGCATCATAGGAGTGTCCGCAAACAAGCTTCCCTCGTCAAAGTCATCGATGGAGAAATCTGACATAAAAAGATATAAGTGCCAAAGAAGAGTGAAGAGACTACAACTAATGGAAATGAGTTACCTCTCACAGGTGCATCAGCCTCTTCATTTCCAGGATTCGCCTCCTGCAAATTATCTGAAGAAGCAAGAAGTAGAGGACAGTTAGAGAATACACAAATTCATTCGTGTATTATCTAAAGAAATACAGTGTCAGTGTTAGATGTACCTAGATTCACGGAATCGGGTCCTACATTGATCTCCTCTCTAATGTCAGCAACCCCTGTAGGCCTCTCTACATGAGGTAGTGGGTCAGACTCATCGGGAGATACGGGAATGGGATCGGGACTCATCTCATTCTCTCCACGCACTCCTATATAGAGATAGAAGAGCATGAGTCAATATTCCTAATAACCAAGAGAATGGTTCACAGGATGGATATTACCTCCGTCACTGGCAGGATCATCGCCAGCCAGGTCCATATCAGAAGCTCGGGAAGCTACACGCGGCTTACGGGCTAATCTCTTCCGCCTAGCAATGGGAATCGAAGGTCTCACCTGGGGAGGAGGACGGAACTCTTCATCCTGATCAACTGTGGTCCCTGAAACATCGAACCATAGTCAGTTTCAATACTTCTGGAAGATAGAAGTAAAAGATGAATTGCAAACATCGCTCGGAAAAGTCATCATAATCTTCGGGATCCCCGCCTGAAGCCTCGTCTGTGGAATGGAATGTCCTCTGACCCTCTTCATCAATCCGACGAGTCTTGTTCCGCGTCCTCTGTGCCCGAGCGTTCTCCCGAATCCTAAGGGAATCAAGCTGAGAAGCCTCCTCAGCCTCTATCTCTGCAATCGGCTTTACGGGGACAGTCTTGTTAGCTGCTAGTAACCACTTGCAGCTCAAGAAAGTGAGGTTCAACTGCCGATCAATACTCGGGAGACTGAACTTAGCACCAGTACAGCCAGTCACGGTCCACAACCATGCACGGAGACCGTCTACCAAACCACTATGGGTCCGAAACTGCTGACGAGGATTCCCGATGTAGAGCTGATCATAGCCAAACTGGCGAGCGAATCGGCAGGGTAGATATGGCTCTATGAAGCACTGATCCCTCACCCAAAAAGTCAGATAGCCAGGCCTAATGTTCACCAGCCAATTGAAGCAGCCAATGTCTAAGTGAGTCCGATACTCTCTCGGCCTCTCATCATCTATCAAGCACTCGCCGTACCGGCCGGAGAACTGCGGAAAACAAGTGGAGAACGCCCAACACTTGTGGACCTGCAGCTGCTGTCTGACATCAGAAAATCCTCGAACCTCCCACCTACCATTCTCAAGCAACTGTAGCAGGGGAACAGAGTAGTCTGTGGCGTTCGGCACCGACATCATATCCGAGCGGTAGAGGACGAACCAGGCCATCAGATAAGCGTACGGAAGCTCCACCTTAAGAGTGGGAATCTGACCTGGTAAATCGGTCTCCTTCCATGTGAAGGCACCCGAAAGCTGTCGAAGTCCTCGGTGAATGTCAGCTACCATCACCGGAAGAAGTGAAAGCTCTTTCTTATAAGCAAGCTGAACGGCTGGGTAGAGCACCTCTAAAGGTAATGCATCACCAGACTGAAATGGAACCACACACTTCTTCAACCAAATAGCGAGATAACCGGCAAGAAGAGTCATCGGTCGAATCGGTGTGGTCGCATGCCATAAGAAAGATCTGAACCTGGTCTTCGCAGGGAAGCCACCCTCAGGACTGCTAGTGGTGTAGGAGTGAGCATCAGTCTTCTTCAACAAACTGTTCACCTCTGAGGGAGTAAGTGGGGCCAACTCACAAATATCCTCGCCAGAACTGTTCTCCAGGTTCTTGAACAAATAGTTCGCAAACTGCTTCAGACTCACGGAGGCCTTGGTACTTTTTGCTAAAGGCTCGGACTGTGCCAAAGCAATGTGATAATGACAAGTGAGATCCCATAGAGTCTCATAGCGATCAGACATGCGATCCTTCAACTGGTCCAATTCATGATTAGAGGGAAAGTACTCCTGGTATAGCATCTGTCCCATGGGCAAGCCAGAAATCCTGTGCATCTCGTGGAGAGCCAAACCCAACTCCCTCTGCCGGGTCAAAAAAGTGTTCGAGTCTGGATTATATAACTCGAACAAAGCACATAAATGTCTCAAACTGACAGGCAAGCCATACATGGTGGCACGGACGGCTGTATACAAACCGCAAGCGTGCAACTCCTCACTCCATCGGCTCAAAACATACGTCGTCATGCGACTCCACCAAGACTTGTCCAAAGAATGGACCCAACCATAAATCCTGTGACGAGTAGCAGGCATCTCCCGTCCTAGGGCAGCAAGGCGATTCCTCAAGGTCGAAGCAGTGGCGAGAAACTCGTTACGTGGTGGTGCATCTAGTCCCAACACTCCAGGATGCAATCCAGTGATATGACTCCTGCTCGAGCCAGGAGCTGCCTAATGCGTGACGTAGCCACAATGGACGCTCTCATGATCCTCCGTCAAACGCCACGACATCTCCCGTGTCACAGCCTGACGCCTGAGCTCAGTCAATGAGCGATGCCGAGGAATCTCCGGCAAGTATATGAAACCACTGGCGGTCTTATGAAGCCACTGCTCAGCGTCAACGAATACGGCTTCTGGGTCATCGACAGAATCACCAAATAGGAAATCGCTCCTCCGAAGAGGCTGAGTAGAGCTGGCGTCCTTCACAAAAGGTGCGTCTGTGATCAGCTGACGAATAGCTCGATGACCACCTTCCCTCACCACCCGGGCAACCTCAGTCGACGTGCCCGAAGCAAACTGAGGAGTAGCTGGAATAGGGGAAGGATCGTCGGAGGTCGAGTAATACTCGCCACGACGCCCACAGACTGCGTGGGACGAGAATGATCCAGAAGGGTACCCCACTGCAAAATAGACAGTTAAACACTGGTTAGTCTCGATTATAAAAGGAAATTGAACTCATCTTACAAATAGTTAAGATAGAGTCATTGCCTTATAAAGGGTGAGACGATTTGGCCACATTGTGCAATCACAACACAGGGTATGTTAACAACATATCCCTGCCTTATAAAGCGCAATGTAGCGTCAAATCGCCCCCTTTAATTTTGAGATATGGTTTTGACCAAGCAAAACATATCTTTGAAGCGTCGATCCTCACCAACGAGAATCAAGGCTCTTCCCGATTGCCTCGCCAAGGAGAACAACGTGGGGTAAAAATGGACCAATTTGTAAATTTTCAAGAAAAGAGGGGTTAATTTGCAAAATTCCTAAATATGCCGAAAGCGTCGATCCTCACTAAGGAGAATCAAGGCTCTTCCCGATTGCCTCGCCAAGGAGAACAACGTGGGGTAAAAAAGGACCAGTTTGTAAATTTACAAGAAAATAGGGACTAATTCGTAAATTTCCAAATACTGCCAAAAATAGCTCACCAGCATAGGAGGGAGGCGCGCCATCAGCCAACATAGCAGGGGAACGACCTCTCGAAGGACGCGACATGACAAGCTGCAAAATAAATTAAAAGAGGTCAGATCTAGAAAAAAAGATCACTTTTTTATCAGATCTACCCCCCTGAAAGATTAACTCGAGGCGCCATATCATAGTTTTAACCCCCACATACGATCCCACAAGTATATAAATTAAATTGAGCATGAAAAAGATCAAAATTGTGGAGGATTTACCTGAAGAAAGGCTCGAGATCCAATAAAGATGAGGTCTTTTAGGAAACTTTCACCACGTGCTCGAGGGGCCTGAGAGGGATTTTAAAGGATGGCTTTTTGAGGGATTTTTCAGTCCAAGATCCAAAGGAACCTTAGATCTAGGATAAATATCAAGATTTGAAGACAAAAGAATGCTCGAGGGAAGAGAAAAGGCAAAAAAAAGGACAAGGGGGGCCGGCCCTAGAAAAAGAGAAGGAAAAAAAGAAAAAGAAAGAAAAAAGGGACCCTTTTATAGGTTGGGCCAAGTTGAACCGGACCGGACCAAGTAGAACCGAACCAGACCAGTCCAAATTAGTTCAAAAGAGGCCGAATCAAGCGTCAAAACGACTTCAAATCAGCTGAGGGTCCCATCCTTGGTTTATTCCTGTCTCTCCCACACATTCGGAAGGAACGGAAGAAATCTTTTGAGCCAAATTACTGCTTTTTTTTTGGCTCATTTTCAAGCCGGTTCAGCTTATTTTGAGCACGGAAATACTCCAATAAGGTATACGAGTATGAACTATTCCCCATTTTTTGAGAAGTTCCTGGAGAATATTTTTCTAAA